>CAXDIG010000186.1:0-30691 GCA_963989225.1 Dromius quadrimaculatus
GTTTTTAGAGTGTTATTCTCGGTTTTGGAAACTTTGGAATAAGTTGAAATCACGCTTTTCCGCGCAGATTTTCCCAATCAAAAAGTTCATATTCCTATACAGGACATCATGATATGTATGAATCCAGCGACAAAAAACATCATATTACGTGTTTTCAGAGCGCTATCTGCAGTTATATGAAGTTTGAATTAAGTCATAATTACCACATTCTGGGCAGTTTCAAAGTATCGCAAATCACATGAATCTATCCAATACAACATAATACGCCATGAATCCGTCCTCAATTGCACAAAATTTTGCGTTTCCAGCGAGTTATCGGCGTTTTTTCTGAGTCTCGTTGAGAAATTTTTGATGCTGTAAATCTACTCAGAATCAAGATTTTGCTTCAGAAATGCGTTATATGGCAGACTCGAGAACCAAATACATCATATTTCGTGTTTTTAGAGTGCTATTCTCAGTTTTACAAACTTAGGAATAAGTTGAAATCACGCTTTTACGCGCAGATTTTCACAATCAAAAAGTTCATATTCCTATCCAGGACATCATAATATGTATGAATCCATCGACAAAAAACATCATATTCTGTGTTTTTAGAGCGCTCCTGCAGTTATATGAAATTTGAAATAAGTCAAAATTACCACATTCTGAGCAGTTTCAAAGTATCGCAAATCACATAAATCTATCCAATACAACATAATACGCATGAATCCGTCCTCAAAATGCACAAAATTTTGCGTTTCTCCAGCGAGTTTATCGGCGTTTTTTCATGAGTCTCGTTGAGAAATTCTTGATGCTGTTAACACGTTTACTGCCGACAGTCATTTCTTGCAAGTGTCAACAGGCCAACAAAAATCATGCTCCAATTATTCATGACTCAAGGGCTGAGTCATCGGCCTCTTATATTTATTTTCCAATGTAGGTGCCGTTGACTCAACTTTTGAGTCATAGAGTTATATCATTGGAATAATCATATAAACAATCAAAATATTGTTTGAATGGTTTATTCATAATAAATACAGAGGTAAAAGCAAATATATTCTATAAATACATGTGTACAGGAGAAAATTCACTAACAAAAAAAAATTTCATTTTCTAGAATGATAATATCTAAAACAATCCCCAAGACAAAGTCCAGGTTTATCGGGACAAGCAGGACAAAAGTAGGGAGTATTTTTGCGTGTTTTCTGTTGGTAGCACATCCTACATCTTTTTCTCATTTGATGTCCCTTGCTGTCCTTTTGGTATTTTTTCTGGGAGATGATCAGTTGTATCAGGTCTATAATCAGGATTGGTCGTTGGACGTTGAAGAACAATTTCTTCTTTCTCTGACAAAAGATTCTTTATAACGTTATGTCGGAATTCATAGTAACTAAGCTTTTTTTTAGTGGAATATCTATTATATAGTAGATAGCTATTCAATAGCATAATTGATATCAAATGAATAGCCATCTTCTTGTACCATCTAATCGTTTTCCTCTCACTACTGTAATATGCAAGCATTTGGTCCTGTCTATCAATGCCTGACATATATCTATTATATTGTAGAATAGCCTTTGGTTTTTTCTTCTCTTCTCCTCGTTTATTTCTTTCATCCACCATCTCAGTCTCAGATAAAGTCGTTATAAATAATACATCTCTCTTATCCCGCCACTTTCCCACAGCAACTCCATCACAATATTTTGTAATTGTTTCACCTCTATCAAGTTTCTTAATGATAACTTCTTTGGGATTATATTTCCTATTTTTTCTCAATGTTCCAGTCACATACGTTTTTTCTAGGGAGCAGCTCTTTACAAAGAATATAACTGTTATAATAATTATCCATATAAATCGAGTGACCTTTGTCAAAGTAATTTTTTTAGTAAGCAAAACACAACGTTAGCTGAGTGACCCAATTCTCCCTGCATATCTCTTTCAGCTCCCGTATACACTCTGACTTTCAGAACAAAACCGTTTGGCTCTGACAGAATATAAAGTTTCATCCCAAATTTGTGCTTCTTATTCTTGATGTACTGACGAAACATCAGCCTTCCTCGCCACAGTACCATCGATTCATTTAAAGAAAGTTCTCTATTATATCGTTTATCCGAATGATCTGGCTGCGTGCAGCATTCGGTCCGTTGAAGATTGTATTTTTATGCGGTAAATAGTTCAAATTAATTCATCTTGTGTTGCTGTTTACTTTTGGCAAAACTTATTTCACAATAGTGATATAAAATCATAGTGCAGTGCGTTAGTTTGAAGTACATATAGCTATATTTATTATTTATATCATCCTAAAGTCCGTTTTTTTCACACTCGTTGTTAATTAAACAGACTTAAGCAATTTACTTAGCGCGCTACTAAGCATATGTTTTGCAGTGATCAGTTGTGTGAGTGTAAATAAATCAGGAGTTTTCAATACAAAAATGAGTGATGATGACTCTGATGATGAACTAAAAACTTGTTTTTAAGTGTAAAAGTGAGTTGGTCAGTGATAAGTCTGTAGAATGTAATGGTTGCGGTAACTTATACCACCTTAATTGCGCAGGAATAAAAGTTAAACATTTTGAAATTATTAACACCTATTCTGGGTTGAAATGGTTCTGCGATACTTGTAATTTGAAAGATTATTCACTAAAGGAGGAAATAAAAAGTATAGTTGAAAATGCAATTGCTAAATATGCTAGTGATTTACAAGATATCAAGAGTGTATTGTCTGCATTGAATCGTGATATTCCAAAAAATGTCCAAGGATCTTATTCAGATGTTGCTAAAAAAAATAGCCCAGTTGTAGTGATTAAACCCAAAGAAGTAAAAAAAGCTATTGAAACAAAGAATGATATAAAACAGAATATAAATCCAGCTGATATATCAATAGGAATTACTGCTGTAAATACTGTTAAAAATAAAATGGTGGTATAGTAGTCCAATGTGGAAATAAGGACGATCTTACAAAACTTGAAAAAGAAGTTACAAGTAAATTAGGTGAAAAATATACAGTAAAAGTAAGTAGTTTGAAAAATCCATGTTTAAAAATAGTCGGGCTTTCTGAAGACATGCAAAATGATGAAATAGTAAAAAATATTAGAGCACAAAATACTACAGTCACTCCCTCATCAACAATCACTTTTAAAAATAAATGGCAAAGGAGAAACAAATTTTCAATTATTATCGAAACAGATGAAATAACTTTTGCAAGTATCATGCGAGATGGAAAATTGAACGTTGGTTGGGATCGATGTCCAGTATACGAAGAGTACCATATTCTTAGATGCTTTCATTGTCTAGGGTACGGTCATAAGAAGCAAGAATGTAAAAATGAGGCAGCATGCGGTAAGTGTGGTGAAAATCATAAATTTGCAGAATGTACGTCACTAACAGAGACTTGCATTAACTGTACAAAAACTAATAAGAAACTTAAACTCAATTTAAAAACTGATCACAATGCTTTAGATAGAACCTGTGCAGTATATTCAAAATTAGTTGAAAAACAAAAAAATAAAATTAATTATGCGTAGCAATTACCGAATACTAGAGCTCAATCAAACATAATTTCTTTGAATGCAGAAAGCTACATTGCACATAAAACTGAAATTGATAATTATGTCAGTGAAATTAATCCAATTATATTGTGCTTAACGGAAGCTAGAGTCACTAGTGACATCGAAGATTTCGAAATTAGTATTGACAACTACTGTTTAGTGAGGTGTGACTCAAAATCACGTCATACGGGTGGTGTATTAATATTTGTAAGAAGTGATATTAATTTTAAAATCAGTGAAAATATTCAGGAAGATGGCAAATGGTGGTCATCGTCAATTAATTTCCATTTTAACAATAAGTGTTATCTTCTGAATGCCGTATATCGCTCTCCTAGTTCCAGTATAGCTGAATTTCTTACTTTCTTAGACATTTGGTTAGAGGATTTGAATATAATGAATAAAACACTCCTATTAGTGGGTGATATGAACATAGACTGGCTAAATTGTGCTAACTTTTATACAAATAAGTTGAGGAGCATCCTAGAGTTCTTCGGCTATAATCAATTAGTTAATAAGCCAACAAGAATTGCTAAAGAATCAAGAACTCTGATTGATTATGTGATCACCAATGAATTTGATATTGATTGTGAAGTTTTTTATACACCTAAAATTACTGATCACAGTATTATCTCCATATGTTTAGACAAAAAGTGTGTAAGTAGTAACATTATAAGATATAAGACCATACAAAAGATCAATAGTGGTGTACTAACAAATTCATTACTGTCATGTAACTGGAATTATAACATAAGTGAAGTAAACAGTTATTTTTACTCTTTTCAGAATAATATTATTGAATCTATAAACTATGCTACAGAAAAATTTATTAAGCCGAACAAAAATAATAATGCATGGTTTATTATTATTATTAAATCAGCAATAGACGAAAGAGATATAGCTTATAAACGTTATATGTTCTCCGGTAATACCATTGATTGGAATATTTATAAACATAAACGTAATAATGTGATAAGTACAATTAGAACTGAAAAACAAAATTTTTATAGGATAAAATTGATGCATGTAAGAATAATTCCAAACAAATGTGGAAAACCCTGAAAAATTTAATTAAAAATGATAGTAATGAATTTACCAATCTAATTAGATATAGAAACATAGATTATACAGATGAAAGAAAAATAGTTGAAATTTTCAATCATTATTTCATTGATAGTATTGTGGAGTTAACAAACACCATTCCTAAATGTATCAATTCCAATGCTTTAACGTATATTATTCCTATTAACAATGTTAGTCTTACCGAATTTAAAAAAAATTCTCTAAGTGATTTAAAATCGATAGTTTTCTCACAAAAAAATAAATCTAGTCCTGATGGGATTGATACCAAGTTTTTAAAGGATCATTTTGAAAATATTGGTTACCCATTATTGGAATTCATAAACATGTCATTAAGCTCAGGTGTTATACCTGATAGATTGAAAATTTCAGCTGTACATCCAATTCAGAAAGTTAAAGGAACCCATAAACCAGAGGAATTCAGACCAATTAATATGTTACCAGCTTGTGAAAAAATTTTGGAACTTGTGGTCCATAAACAAGTATTGAAATATCTTGAAGATAATAGTATATTAGTTGATGTTCAATCAGGCTTTCGTAATCAGCACTCTTGTGAAACAGCATTAAATTGTCTACTTAGTGAGTGGAAATCTAATCTAGATGATAACAAGATAATTTGCTCAATTTTTTTGGATCTCAAAAGGGCTTTTGAGACAATAGATAGAAATATAATTTTGAATAAACTGGTTGCTTATAATATCCAAGGACATGTTCTTAGATGGTTCGCAAATTATCTTAGTAATAGGAAGCAGTATGTTAAAATTAATAATGTTTGTTCCGATACTTTGGATACTGATACTGGTGTACCCCAGGGTAGTGTGCTTGGGCCACTTTTGTTCATCCTGTACATCAATGACCTTCCTAATGTTTTAAAAGAATGCAAAATTCATCTCTTCGCGGATGATACATTGATTTACTTGGATGGTACAAATAAAGAAAATTTGATCAATATTGTGAACAAGGAGCTGCTTGAAGTTTCAAAATGGATGGTTGATAACAGATTAAAATTAAATGTGAATAAAACTAAAGCCATGTTTTTGTCTTCAAAGTCAGCTCCTTGCGATAATAATAGCAAAATTATATTAGACAATGCTCATATTGAAAATGTTAACGAAATAAAATACCTCGGTGTAATCATTGACAGCAAATTGAAGTTTGATATACATGTACAATATCTTTGTAAAAAAATAGCTAAGAAAATAGGATACTTTTCTCGAATTGCTTCACATTTATCTATGTGGAGCAAATTAATTGTCTTCAATACTATTATTCTACCTCATTTCTTGTACTGCTCTACTGTATTATTCATGTGCAGCAATTCAGACATTTACAAACTTCAGAAGCTTCAAAATCGTGCGATGCGTGTGATATTGAAATGTAATAGACGCACAAACATCAAAAAGATGATCAACACTTTAAACTGGCTTAATGTAGAACAATTGATTAATTTCAATGTTCTGGTATTTATTCATAAAGTGATAAAAAATCTACTTCCATCATATCTATGTGTCAACGTCAGCTATGTTTTTGAGAGACATAATTACCAGACAAGACAGATGAATCATTTGGTTATACCAAAAACTAATAAATCTAGAAGTAATCAAACAATATTTGTCAAAGGTCTACAAATGTATAATAAATTACCCTATGATGTTAAATACTCAAATAATATAAAAACATTTAAGCATAATTTAAGATTAGTATTACAAAGTGATAATTGAACTATTGATGTATGTCTGATTTGTATTTTTTTCTGTGTACTACTAGCTCATAGCTAATTAAATAAACATTATTATTATCAGGGGAATATATCTCATCCACTCTTTGATTGAGAAAATCTTGGACCCATCTTATTCTGGACAGACGGTCTTCATATCCTTGCTCGCCCCATTCAGGAACTTTGGAGAAATGCAGACATCTTAGGATTGAAAGAAACCGATTCCTGCTCATATATTTACGGAAGCATGGAATATTATACAATTCATCTGTTTTCCAATAGTCCTGCAACCTGTTTATTTGTATGTCGCCCATGTGAAGCCACAATCCTAGAAAAATTTTCAATGATGGGATTGTCAATGGCTTCCAATCTGTAATTCTAGATTTCTCCGTCGTGCATTTACTCAGAAATAATTGTTCAGCATATCTATTCGTTTCAGATACAATATGCTGATAGAAGTCCTCCGTAAGAAACAGTCGAAAATAATCTATAGGTTCGTCAGACGTTAACGTTACTTTCAATCCAGGATTACCCAAAAATGGAAATTTCTGAAGGTTTGGTTCATCAGTCCACACTGGAACTTCAAATTCAATGTTCCCACTATTCTTTTCACTATTATCCTGTAAACTTGGAAGGATTTCCTTGTGATCACTATTCTGGTCAAGTTCTTCTTGTTCCTCACTAGAACTCACTTCATCAGGCTCATATTCACTCTCACTTTCTTCAAATGGCTCAAAATCACTCTCCGATAGCTCTAAAAGCTCTTGTAACTCAGTTTCACTCAAAGGTTTCTTTTTAACATATTCAATATGCAGTCTCTTGGGTCTAGAAGGCCCCGGAGTTTCGTCATCCATTGTGGAACGACTATAACCTCAATTCAAAAACCGCCAACAGAAAATACTAGAGTGTACACTACTGACAGGCCAGCATAAGATTGAACAACTTCTACAGATACCGCACAAAGTTAGACTACATAAATCGAAACGCGACATATGACCCGACAGTTGAGTCACCGGCCTCTGACAGAAAACCACCATGGCTCAACAGTTGAGTCATCGGCAGTGAACGTGTTAATCTGCTCACAATCGTGAATTTGCTTCAGGAATGCGTTATATGGCAGAATCTAGCACCAAATACATAATATTCCGTGTTTTTAGAGTGTTATTCTCAGTTTTGGAGACTTTGGAATAAGTTGAAATCACGCTTCTCCGCGCAGATTTTCCCAATCAAAAAGTTCATATTCCTATCCAGGACATCATGATATGTATGAATCCATCGACAAAAACATCATATTACGTGTTTTCAGAGCGCTATCTGCAGTTATATGAAGTTTGAATTAAGTCTAAATTACCACATTCTGAGCAGTTTCAAAGTATCGCAAATCACATGAATCTATCCAATACAACATAATACGCATGAATCCGTCCTCAAATGCACAAAATTTTGCGTTTCCAGCGAGTTATCGGCGTTTTTTCTGAGTCTCGTTGAGAAATTTTTGAGGCTGTAAATCTACTCAGAATCGAGATTTTGCTTCAGAAATGAGTTATATGGCAGACTCTAGAACCAAATACATCATATTTCGTGTTTTTAGAGTGCTATTCTCAGTTTTACAAGCTTAGGAATAAGTTGAAATCACGCTTTTCCGCGCAGATTTTCACAATCAAAAAGTTCATATTCCTATCCAGGACATCATGATATGTATGAATTCATCAACAAGAACATCATATTTTGTGTTTTCAGAGCGCTATCTGCAGTTATATGAAATTTGAAATAAGTCTAAATTACCACATTCTGAGCAGTTTCAAAGTATCGCAAATCACATAAATCTATCCAATACAACGTAATACGCATGATTCCGTCCTCAAATGCACAAAATTTTGCGTTTCTAGCGAGTTATCGGCGTTTTCCCTGAGGCTCGTTGAGAAATTTTTGATGCTGTAAATCTGCTCAGAATCGGAATTATGCTTCAGAAATGCGTTATATGGCAGAATCAAGCACCGAATACATAATATTCCGTGTTTTTAGAGTGCTATTTTAGTTTTACAAACTTTGGAATAAGTTGAAATTACGCTTTCTCGCGCAGATTTTCTCTATCAGAAAGTTCACATTTCTATCTAGGACATCATGATACGTATGAATCCATCGACAAAAACATCATATATCGTGTTCTCAGAGCGCTATCTGCAGTTATATGCAGTTTGAAATAAGTCAAAATTACCACATTCTAAGTAGTTTTCAAGTATCGCAAATCACATAAATCTATCCAATATAACATAATACGCATGAATCCGTCCCCAAATTCACAAAATTTTGCGTTTCCAGCGAGTTATCGGGGTTTTTTCTGAGTCTCGTTGAGAAATTTGCTCAGAATCAAGATTTTGCTTCAGAAATGCGTTATATGGCAGAATCTAGCATCGAATACATTATATTTTGTGTTTTTAGAGTGCCATTCTCAGTTTTACAAACTTTGGAATAAGTTGAAATCACGCTTTTCCGCGCAGATTTTCACTATCAAAAAGTTCATATTCCTATCCAGGACATCATGATATGTATTAATCCATCGACAAAAACATCATAGTTCGTGTTTCGAGAGCGCTATCTGCAGTTATATGGAGTTTGAAATAAGTCAAAATTACCACATTCTGAGCAGTTTCAAAGTATCGCAAATCACATAAATCTATCCAATACAACATAATACGCATGAATTCGTCCTCAAATGCACAAAATTTTGCGTTTCCAGCGAGTTATCGGTGCTTTTTCTGAGTCTCGTTGAGAAATTTTTGATGCTGTTAATCCGCTCACAATCGAGATTTTGCTTCCGAAATGCGTTATATGGCAGAATCTAGCACCAAATACATCATATTTCGTGTTTTAAGAGTGCTATTCCCAGTTTTACAATTCTTGGAATGAGTTGAAATCACGCTTTTCCGCGCAGATTTTCACAATCAAAAAGTCTATATTCCTATCCAGGACATCATGATATGTATGAAACCATCGACAGAAACATCATATTCAGTGTTTTCAGAGCGCTGTCTGCAGTTATATGAAGTTTGAAATAAGTCAAAATTACCACATTCTGAGCAGTTTCAAAGTATCGCAAATCACATAAATCTATCCAATACAACATAATACGCATGAATCCGTTCTCAAATGCACAAAATTTTGCGTTTCCAGCGAGTTATCAGCGTTTTTTCTGAGCCATGTTGAGAAATTTTTGATGCTGTATATCTGCTCAGAATCAAGATTTTGCTAAAAAAATGCGTTATATGGCAGAATCTAGCACCAAATACATCATATTTCGTGTTTTTAGAGTGCTATTCCCAGTTTTACAATTCTTGGAATGAGTTGAAATCACGCTTTTCCGCGCCGATTTTCACAATCAAAAAGTTCATATTCCCATGCAGGACATCATAATATGTACCTATGAATACATCGACAAAAACATCATATTTCGTGTTCTCAGAGCGCTATCTGCAGTTATATGAAGTTTGAAATAAGTCAAAATTACCACATTCTGAGCAGTTTCAAAGTATCGAAAATCACATAAATCTATTCAATACAACAAAATACGCATGAATCCGTCCTCAAATTCACAAAATTTTGCGTTTCCAGCGAGTTATCGGCGTTTTTACTGAGTCTCGTTGAGGAGTTTCTTATGCTGTAAATCTGCTCAGAATCGAGATTTTGCTTTAGAAATGCATTATCTGGCAGAATCCAGCACCAAATACATCATAATTCGTGTTTTTTGAGTGTTATTCTCAGTTTTACAAACTTTGGAATAAGTTGAAATCACGCTTTTCCGCGCAGATTTTCACAATCAAAAAATTCATATTCCTATCCAGGACATCATAATATGTATGAATCCATCGACAAAAACATTAAATTCTGTGTTTTCAGAGCGCTATCTGCAGTTATATGAAGTTCGAAATAAGTCAGAATTACCACATTCTGAGTAGTTTCAAAGTATCGCAAATCACATAAATCTATCCAATACAGCATGATACGCATGAACCCGTCCTCAAATGCACAAAATTTTGCGTTTCCAGCGAGTTATCAGCGTTTTTTCTGAGTCTCATTGAGAAATTTCTGATGCTGTAAATCTGCTCAGAATCAAGATTTTGCTTGAAAAATACGTTATATGGCAGAATCTAGCACCAAATACATCATATTTCGTGTTTTTAGAGTGCTATTCTCAGTTTTAGAAACTTTGGAATAAGTTGAAATCACGCTTTTCCGCGCTGATATTTTCCCATCAAAAAGATCATATTCCTATCCAGGACATCATGATATGTATAAATCCATCCACGAGAACATCATATTTTGTGTTTTCAGAGCGCTTTCTGCAGTTATATGGAGTTTGAATTAAGTCAAAATTACCACATTCTGAGCAGTTTCAAAGTATCGCAAATCACATAAATCTATCCAATACAGCATGATATGCATGAATCCGTCCTCAAATGCACAAAATTTTGCGTTTCCATCAAGTTACCGGCGTTTTTTCTGAGTCTCGTTGAGAAATTCTTGATGCTGTAAATCTGCTCAGAATCGAGATTTTGTTTTAGGAATGCGTTATATGGCAGAATCTAGCACCAAATACATCATATTCCGTGTTTTTAGAGTGTTATTCTCGGTTTTGGAAACTTTGGAATAAGTTGAAATCACGCTTTTCCGCGCAGATTTTCCCAATCAAAAAGTTCATATTCCTATACAGGACATCATGATATGTATGAATCCAGCGACAAAAACATCATATTACGTGTTTTCAGAGCGCTATCTGCAGTTATATGAAGTTTGAATTAAGTCATAATTACCACATTCTGAGCAGTTTCAAAGTATCGCAAATCACATGAATCTATCCAATACAACATAATACGCATGAATCCGTCCTCAAATGCACAAAATTTTGCGTTTCCAGCGAGTTATCGGCGTTTTTTCTGAGTCTCGTTGAGAAATTTTTGATGCTGTAAATCTACTCGGAATCAAGATTTTGCTTCAGAAATGCGTTATATGGCAGACTCTAGAACCAAATACATCATATTTCGTGTTTTTAGAGTGCTATTCTCAGTTTTACAAACTTAGGAATAAGTTGAAATCACGCTTTTACGCGCAGATTTTCACAATCAAAAAGTTCATATTCCTATCCAGGACATCATAATATGTATGAATCCATCGACAAAAACATCATATTCTGTGTTTTTAGAGCGCTCCTGCAGTTATATGAAATTTGAAGTAAGTCAAAATTACCACATTCTGAGCAGTTTCAAAGTATCGCAAATCACATAAATCTATCCAACACAACATAATACGCATGAATCCGTCCTCAAATGCACAAAATTTTGCGTTTCCAGCGAGTTATCGGCGTTTTTTCTGAGTCTCGTCGAGAAATTCTTGATGCTGTTAATCTGCTCAGAATCGTGAATTTGCTCCAGGAATGCGTTATATGGCAGAATCTAGCACCAAATACATAATATTCCGTGTTTTTAGAGTGTTATTCTCAGTTTTGGAAACTTTGGAATAAGTTGAAATCACGCTTCTCCGCGCAGATTTTCCCAATCAAAAAGTTCATATTCCTATCCAGGACATCATGATATGTATGAATCCAGCGACAAAAACATCATATTACGTGTTTTCAGAGCGCTATCTGCAGTTATATGAAGTTTGAATTAAGTCATAATTACCACATTCTGAGCAGTTTCAAAGTATCGCAAATCACATGAATCTATCCAATACAACATAATACGCATGAATCCGTCCTCAAATGCACAAAATTTTGCGTTTCCAGCGAGTTATCGGCGTTTTTTCTGAGTCTCGTTGAGAAATTTTTCATGCTGTAAATCTACTCAGAATCGAGATTTTGCTTCAGGAATGAGTTATATGGCAGACTCTAGAACCAAATACATCATATTTCGTGTTTTTAGAGTGCTATTCTCAGTTTTACAAACTTAGGAATAAGTTGAAATCACGCTTTTCCGCGCAGATTTTCACAATCAAAAAGTTCATATTCCTATCCAGGACATCATGATATGTATGAATTCATCAACAAGAACATCATATTTTGTGTTTTCAGAGCGCTATCTGCAGTTATATGAAATTTGAAATAAGTCTAAATTACCACATTCTGAGCAGTTTCAAAGTATCGCAAATCACATAAATCTTTCCAATACAACGTAATACGCATGATTCCGTCCTCAAATGCACAAAATTTTGCGTTTCTAGCGAGTTATCGGCGTTTTCCCTGAGGCTCGTTGAGAAATTTTTGATGCTGTAAATCTGCTCAGAATCAGGATTTTGCTTTAGAAATGCGTTATATGGCAGAATCAAGCACCGAATACATAATATTTCGTGTTTTTAGAGTGCTATTTTAGTTTTACAAACTTTGGAATAAGTTGAAATTACGCTTTCTTGCGCAGATTTTCTCTATCAGAAAGTTCACATTCCTATCTAGGACATCATGATACGTATGAATCCATCGACAAAAACATCATATATCGTGTTCTCAGAGCGCTATCTGCAGCTATATGCAGTTTGAAATAAGTCAAAATTACCACATTCTAAGTAGTTTTCAAGTATCGCAAATCACATAAATCTATCCAATATAACATAATACGCATGAATCCGTCCCCAAATTCACGAAATTTTGCGTTTCCAGCGAGTTATCGGGGTTTTTTCTGAGTCTCGTTGAGAAATTTGCTCAGAATCAAGATTTTGCTTCAGAAATGCGTTATATGGCAGAATCTAGCATCGAATACATTATATTTTGTGTTTTTAGAGTGCCATTCTCAGTTTTACAAACTTTGGAATAAGTTGAAATCACGCTTTTCCGCGCAGATTTTCACTATCAAAAAGTTCATATTCCTATCCAGGACATCATGATATGTATTAATCCATCGACAAAAACATCATAGTTCGTGTTTCGAGAGCGCTATCTGCAGTTATATGGAGTTTGAAATAAGTCAAAATTACCACATTCTGAGCAGTTTCAAAGTATCGCAAATCACATAAATCTATCTAATACAACATAATACGCATGAATTCGTCCTCAAATGCACAAAATTTTGCGTTTCCAGCGAGTTATCGGTGCTTTTTCTGAGTCTCGTTGAGAAATTTTTGATGCTGTTAATCCGCTCAGAATCGAGATTTTGCCTCCGAAATGCATTATATGGCAGAATCTAGCACCAAATACATCATATTTCGAGTTTTCAGAGTGCTATCCTCAGTTTTACAAACTTAAGAATAAGTTGAAATCACGCTTTTCCGCGCAGATTTTCACAATCAAAAAGTCTATATTTCTATCCAGGACATCATGATATGTATGAAACCATCGACAGAAACATCATATTCAGTGTTTTCAGAGCGCTGTCTGCAGTTATATGAAGTTTGAAATAAGTCAAAATTACCACATTCTGAGCAGTTTCAAAGTATCGCAAATCACATAAATCTATCCAATACAACATAATACGCATGAATCCGTTCTCAAATGCACAAAATTTTGCGTTTCCAGCGAGTTATCAGCGTTTTTTCTGAGCCTTGTTGAGAAATTTTTGATGCTGTATATCTGCTCAGAATCAAGATTTTGCTAAAAAAATGCGTTATATGGCAGAATCTAGCACCAAATACATCATATTTCGTGTTTTTAGAGTGCTATTCCCAGTTTTACAATTCTTGGAATGAGTTGAAATCACGCTTTTCCGCGCCGATTTTCACAATCAAAAAGTTCATATTCCCATGCAGGACATCATAATATGTACCTATGAATACATCGACAAAAACTTCATATTCCGTGTTTTAAGAGCGCTATCTGCAGTTATATGAAGTTTGAAATAAGTCAAAATTACCACATTCTGAGCAGTTCCAAAGTATCGCAAATCACATAAACCTATCTAACACAACATAATACGCATGAATCCGTCCTCAAATGCACAAAATTTTGCGTTTCCAGCGAGTTATCGGCGTTTTTTCTGAGTCTCGTTGAGAAATTTTTGATGCTGTAAATCTGCTCAAAATCGAGATTTTGCTTCAGAAATGCATTATATGGCAGAATCTAGCACCAAATCCATCATATTTTGTGTTTTTTGAGTGTTATTCTCAGTTTTACAGACTTTGGAATAAGTTGGAATCACGCTTTTCCGCGCAGATTTTCCCAATCAAAAAGTTCATATTTCTATCGAGGACATCATGATATGTATGAACCCATCGACAAAAACATCATATTTCGTGTTCTCAGAGCGCTATCTGCAGTTATATGAAGTTTGAAATAAGTCAAAATTACCACATTCTGAGCAGTTTCAAAGTATCGAAAATCACATAAATCTATTCAATACAACAAAATACGCATGAATCCGTCCTCAAATTCACAAAATTTTGCGTTTCCAGCGAGTTATCGGCGTTTTTTCTGAGTCTCGTTGAGGAGTTTCTTATTCTGTAAATCTGCTCAGAATCGAGATTTTGCTTTAGAAATGCATTATCTGGCAGAATCCAGCACCAAATACATCATAATTCGTGTTTTTTGAGTGTTATTCTCAGTTTTACAAACTTTGGAATAAGTTGAAATCACGCTTTTCCGCGCAGATTTTCACAATCAAAAAGTTCATATTCCTATCCAGGACATCATAATATGTATGAATCCATCGACAGAAACATTAAATTCTGTGTTTTCAGAGCGCTATCTGCAGTTATATGAAGTTCGAAATAAGTCAGAATTTCCACATTCTGAGTAGTTTCAAAGTATCGCAAATCACATAAATCTATCCAATACAGCATGATACGCATGAACCCGTCCTCAAATGCACAAAATTTTGCGTTTCCAGCGAGTTATCAGCGTTTTTTCTGAGTCTCATTGAGAAATATCTGATGCTGTAAATCTGCTCAGAATCAAGATTTTGCTTGAAAAATACGTTATATGGCAGAATCTAGCACCAAATACATCATATTCCGTGTTTTTAGAGTGCTACTCTCAGTTTCAGAATCTTTAGAATAAGTTGAAATCACGCTTTTCCGCGCTGATATTTTCCCATCAAAAAGATCATATTCCTATCCAGGACATCATGATATGTATAAATCCATCCACGAGAACATCATATTTTGTGTTTTCAGAGCGCTATCTGCAGTTATATGGAGTTTGAATTAAGTCAAAATTACCACATTCTGAGCAGTTTCAAAGTATCGCAAATCACATAAATCTTTTTAATACAGCATGATATGCATGAATCCGTCCTCAAATGCACAAAATTTTGCGTTTCCATCAAGTTACCGGCGTTTTTTCTGAGTCTCGTTGAGAAATTCTTGATGCTGTAAATCTGCTCAGAATCGAGATTTTGTTTTAGGAATGCGTTATATGGCAGAATCTAGCACCAAATACATCATATTCCGTGTTTTTAGAGTGTTATTCTCGGTTTTGGAAACTTTGGAATAAGTTGAAATCACGCTTTTCCGCGCAGATTTTCCCAATCAAAAAGTTCATATTCCTATACAGGACATCATGATATGTATGAATCCAGCGACAAAAACATCATATTACGTGTTTTCAGAGCGCTATCTGCAGTTATATGAAGTTTGAATTAAGTCATAATTACCACATTCTGAGCAGTTTCAAAGTATCGCAAATCACATGAATCTATCCAATACAACATAATACGCATGAATCCGTCCTCAAATGCACAAAATTTTGCGTTTCCAGCGAGTTATCGGCGTTTTTTCTGAGTCTCGTTGAGAAATTTTTGATGCTGTAAATCTACTCGGAATCAAGATTTTGCTTCAGAAATGCGTTATATGGCAGACTCTAGAACCAAATACATCATATTTCGTGTTTTTAGAGTGCTATTCTCAGTTTTACAAACCTAGGAATAAGTTGAAATCACGCTTTTACGCGCAGATTTTCACAATCAAAAAGTTCATATTCCTATCCAGGACATCATAATATGTATGAATCCATCGACAAAAACATCATATTCTGTGTTTTTAGAACGCTCCTGCAGTTATATGAAATTTGAAATAAGTCAAAATTACCACATTCTGAGCAGTTTCAAAGTATCGCAAATCACATAAATCTATCCAATACAACATAATACGCATGAATCCGTCCCCAAATTCACAAAATTTTGCGTTTCCAGCGAGTTATCGGCGTTTTTTCTGAGTCTCGTTGAGAGATTTTTGATGCCGTAAATCTGTTCAGAATCGAGATTTTGCTCCAGAAATGCGTTATGTTGCAGAATCTAGCACAAAATACATCATATTTTGAGTTTTTAGAGTGCTATTCTCAGTTTTACAAACTTTGGAATAAGTTGAAATCACGCTTTTCCGCGCAGATTTTCACAATTAAAAAGTTTATATTCTCATCCAGAAATATCATAATATGTATAAATCCTTCGACAAAAACATCATATTTTGTGTTTTCAGAGCGCTATCTGCAGTTATATGAAATTTGAAATAAGTCAAAATTACCACATTCTGAGCAGTTTCAAAGTATCGCAAATCACATAAATCTATCCAATACAACATAATACGCAAGAATCCGTCCTCAAATGCACAAAATTTTGCGTTGCCAGCGAGTTATCGGCGTTTTTTCTGAGTCTCGTTGAGAAATTTTTGTTCAAATACATCATATTTCGTGTTTCAAGAGTGCTATTCTCAGTTTTACAAACTTTGGAATAAGTTGGAATCACGCTTTTTCGCGCAGATTTTTACATTCAAAAAGTTCATATTCCCATCCAGAACATCATAATATGTATGAATCCATCGACAAAAACATCATATTTCGTGTTTTCAGAGCGCTATTTGCAGTTATATGAAGTTCGAAATAAGACAAAATTACCACATTCTAAGCGGTTTCAAAGTATCACACATCACATAAATCTATCCAATACGACATAATACGCATGAATCCGACCTCAAATGCACAAAATTTTGCGTTTCCAGCGAGTTATCAGCGTTTTTTCTGAGTCTCGTTGAGAAATTTTTGAGTCTTTAAATCTGCTCTGAATCAAGATTTTGCTTCAGAAATGCGTTATATGGCAGAATCTAGCACCAAATACATCATATTTCGTGTTTTTAGAGTGCTATTCTCAGTTTTACAAACTTTGGAATAAGGTGAAATCACGCTTTTCCGCGCAGATTTTCACAATTGAAAAGTTCATATTCCTATCCAGGACATCATATTATGTATAAATCCATCAACAAAAACTTTTATTTCGTGTTTTCAGAGCGCTATCTGCAGTTAAATGAAATTTGAAATAAGTCAAAATTACCACATTCTGAGCAGTTTCAAAGTATCGCAAATCACATAAATCTATGCAATACAACATAATACGCAAGAATCCGTCCTCAAATGCACAAAATTTTGCGTTTCCAGCGAGTTATCGGCGTTTTTTCTGAGTCTCGTTGAGAAATTTTTGATGCTGTAAATCTGCTAAGGATCGAGATTTTGCTTCAGAAATGCGTTATATGGCAGAATCTAGCACCAAATACATCATATTTTGTTTTTTGAGAGTGCTATTCACAGTTTCACAAACTTTGAAATAATTTGAAATCACGATTTTCTGCGCGGATTTTCACGATCATAAAGTTTAAATTCCTATCCAGGACATCATAATATGTTTGAATCCATCGACAAAAACATCATATTTCGTGTTATTAGAGCGCTATCTGCAGTTATATGAAATTTGAAATAAATCAAAATTACCACATTCTGAGCAGTTTTAAAGTATCGCAAATCACATGAATCTATCCAATACATCATAATACGCATGAATCCGTCCTCAAATGCACAAAATTTTGCGTTTCCAGCGAGTTATCGGCGTTTTCTCTGAGTCTCGTTGATAAATTTTTGATGCTGTAAATCTGCTACGAATCGAGATTTTGCTTCAGAAATGCGATATGTGGCAGAATCTAGCACCAAATACATCATATTTCGTGTTTTTAGAGTGCTATGTCAGTTTTACAAACTTTGGAATAAGTTGAAATCGCGCTTTTCCGCGCAGATTTTCACGATCAAAAAGTTCATATTTATATCCAGCAGATCATAATATGTATGAATCCATCGACAAAAACATCATATTCCGTGTTTTCAGAGCGCTATCTGCAGTTATATGAAATTTGAAATAAATCAGAATTACCACATCCTGAGCAGTTTCAAAGTATCGCAAATCACATAAATCTATCCAATACAACATAATACGCATGAATCCGTCCTCAAATGCACATAATTTTGCGTTTCCAGCGAGTTATCGGCGTTTTTTCTAAGTCTCGTTGAGAAATTTTTGATGCTGTAAATCTGCTCAGAATCGAGATTCTGCTTCCGAAATGCGTTATATGGCAGAATCTTGCACCAAATACATCATATTTCGTGTTTTGAGAGTGCTATTCTCAGTTTTACAAACTTTGGAATAAGTTGAAATCACGCTTTTCCGCGCAGATTTTCACATTCAAAAAGTTCATATTTCTATCCAGGACATCATAATATGTATGAATCCATCGACAAAAACATCATATTTCGTGTTTTAAAAGCGCTATCTGCAGTTATATGAAATTTGAAATGAATCAAAATTACCACATTCTGAGCAGTTTCAAAGTATCGCAAATCACATAAATCTATCCAATACAACATAATACGCATGAATCCGTCCTCAAATGCACAAAATTTTGCGTTTCAAGCGAGTTATCAGCGTTTTTTCTGAGTCTCGTTGAGAAATTTTAGATGCTGTAAATCTGCTCAGAATCAAGATTTTGCTTAAAAAATACGTTATATGGCAGAATCCAGCACCAAATACATCATAGTTCGTGTTTTTAGAGTGCTATTCTCAGTTTTAGAAACTTTGGAATAAGTTGAAATCACGCTTTTCCGCGCAGATTTTCCCAATCAAAAAGTTCATATTCCTATCCAGGACATCATAATATGTATGAACCCATCGACAAAAACATCATATTTCGTGTTTTCAGAGCGCTATCTGCAGTTATATGAAGTTTGAATTAAGTCAAAATTACCACATTCTGAGCAGTTTCAAAGTATCGCAAATCACATAAATCTATCCAATACGACATAATAAGCATTAATCCGTCCTCAAATGCACAAAATTTTGCGTTCCCAGCGAGTCATCGGCGTTCTTTCTGCGACTCGTTGAAAAATTTTTGATGCTGTAAATCTGCTCATAATCAAGATTTTGCTTCAGAAATGCGTTATATGGCAGAATCTTGCACCAAATACATCATATTCCGTGTTTTTAGAATGCTATTCTTAGTTTTACAAACTTTGGAATAAGTTGAAATCACTCTTTCCGCGCAGATTTTCACAATTAAAAAGTTCATATTCCTATCCAGGACATCATAATATGTAAGAATCCATCGACAAAAACATTACATTCTGTATTTTCAGAGCGCTATCTGCAGTTATATGAAGTTCGAAATAAGTCAGGATTACCACATTCTGAGTAGTTTCAAAGTATCGCAAATCACATAAATCTATCCAATACAACATAATACGCATGAATCCGTCCTCAAATGCACAAAATTTTGCGTTTCCAGCGAGTTATCGGCGTTTTTTCTGAGTCTCATTGAGAAATTTCTGATGCTGTAAATCTGCTCAGAATCAAGATTTTGCTTGAAAAATACGTTATATGGCAGAATCTAGCACCAAATACATCATAGTTCGTGTTTTTAGAGTGCTATTCTCAGTTTTAGAAACTTTGGAATAAGTTGAAATCACGCTTTTACGCGCAGATTTTCACAATTAAAAAGTTCATATTCCTATTCCAGGACATCATGATATGTTTAAATCCATCGACAAAAACATCATATTCCGTGTTTTCAGAGCGCTATCTGCAGTTATATGAAATTTGAAATAAATCAGAATTACCACATCCTGAGCAGTTTCAAAGTATCGCAAATCACATAAATCTATCCAATACAACATAATACGCATGAATCCGTCCCTCAAATGCACATAATTTTGCGTTTTCCAGCGAGTTATCGGCGTTTTTTCTAAGTCTCGTTGAGAAATTTTTGATGCTGGTAAATCTGCTCAGAATCGAGATTCTGCTTCCGAAATGCGTTATATGGCAGAATCTTGCACCAAAATACATCATATTTCGTGTTTTGAGAGTGCTATTCTCAGTTTTACAAACTTTGGAATAAGTTGAAATCACGCTTTTCCGCGCAGATTTTCACATTCAAAAAGTTCATATTTCTATCCAGGACATCATAATATGTATGAATCCATCGACAAAAACATCATATTTCGTGTTTTTAGGAGCGCTATCTGCAGTTATATGAAATTTGAAATGAATCAAAATTACCACATTCTGAGCAGTTTCAAAGTATCGCAAATCACATAAATCTATCCAATACAACATAATACGCATGAATCCGTCCTCAAATTCACAAAATTTTGCGTTTCCAGCGAGTTATCGGCGTTTTTTTCTGAGTCTCGTTGAGAAATTTTTGATGCTTGTAAATCTGCTCAGAATCAAGATTTTGCTTCAGAAATGCGTTATGTGGCAGAATCTAGCACCAAATACATCATATTCTGTGTTTTTAGAGTGCTATTCTCAGTTTCACAAACTTTGGAATGAGTTGGAATCACGCTTTCCCGCGAAGAATTTTTTCGATCAAAAAATTCATAGTCCCATCCAGGACATCATGATATGTATGAATCCATTGACAAAAACATCATATTTTGTGTTTTCAGAGCGCTATCTGCAGTTATATGAAGTTTGAATTAAGTCAAAATTACCACATTCTGAGCAGTTTCAAAGTATCGCAAATCACATAAATCTATCCAATACAACATAATACGCATGAATCCGTCCTCAAATGCACAAAATTTTGCGTTCCCAGCGAGTTATCACCGTTCTTTCTGAGACTCGTTGAGAAATTTTTGATGCTGTGAATCTGCTCAAAATCGAGATTTTGCTTCAGAAATGCGGTATATGGCAGAAACTAGCACTAAATACATCATATCTCGTGTTTTTAGAGTGCTATTTTCAGTCTTACAAACTTTGGAGTAAGTTAGAGTCACGCTTTTCGGCGCAGATTTTCACAATCAAAAAGTTCATATTCCTATCCAGGACATCATAATATGTATAAATTCATCGACAAAAAACATCATATTTCGGGTTTTCAGAGCGCTATCTGC
This sequence comes from Dromius quadrimaculatus, assembly GCA_963989225.1. Taxonomy (NCBI): domain Eukaryota; kingdom Metazoa; phylum Arthropoda; class Insecta; order Coleoptera; family Carabidae; genus Dromius; species Dromius quadrimaculatus. The sequence continues at coordinate 21,443 of CAXDIG010000186.1, forward strand.
AGTTACATGGAATTTGAAATAAGTCAAAATTACCACATTCTGAGCAGTTTCAAAGTATCGCAAATCACATAAATCTATCCAATACAACAGAATACGCATGAAGCCGTCCTCAAATGCACAAAATTTTGCGTTTCCAGCGAGTAATCGGCGTTTTTTCTGAGTCTCGTTAAGAAATTTTTAATGCTGTAAATCTGCTCAGAATCGAGATTTTGCTTCAGAAATGCGTTATGTGGCAGAATCTAGCACGAAATACATCATATTTTGTGGTTTTAGAGTGCTATTCTCAGTTTTACAAACTTTGGGATAAGTTGGAATCACGCTTTTCCGCGCAGATTTTCACAATCAAAAAGTTCATATTCTTATCCAGGACATCATGATATGTATGGATCCATCGTCAAAAACATCATATTTTGTGTTTTCAGAGCGCTACCTGCAGTTATATGAAATTTGAAATATGTCAAAATTACCACATTCTGAGCAGTTTTCAAAGTATCGCAAATCACATAAATCTATCCAATACAACATAATACGCATGAATCCGTCCTCAAATGCACAAAATTTTTGCGTTTTCAGCGAGTTATCGGCGTTTTTTCTGAGTCTCGTTGAGAGATTTTTGATGCTGTAAATCTGCTCAGAATCGAGATTTTGCTTCAAATATGCGTTATATGGCAGAATCTTGCACCAAATACATAATATTTCGTGTTTTAAGAGTGCTATTCTCAGTTTTTACAAACTTTGGAATAAGTTGGAATCACGCTTTTCCGCGCAGATTTTCACATTCAAAAAAGTCATATTCCCATCCAGAACATCATAATATGTATGAATCCATCGACAAAAACATCATATTTCGTGTTTTCAGAGCGCTATTTGCAGTTATATGAAGTTCGAAATAAGTCAAAATTACCACATTCTTAGCAGTTTCTAAGTATCACACATCACATAAATCTATCCAATACGACATAATACGCATGAATCCGTCCTCAAATGCACAAAATTTTGCGTTTCCAGCGAGTTATCAGCGTTTTTTTCTGAGTCTCGTTGAGAAATTTTTGATGCTGGTAAATCTGCTCAGAATCAAGATTTTGCTTCAGAAATGCGTTATTTGGCAGAATCTAGCACGAAATATATCATATTTTATGTTTTTAGAGTGCTATTATCAGTTTGTCAAACTTTGGAATAAGTTGGAATCACGTTTTCCCCGCGCAGATTTTCACAATCAAAAAGTTCATATTCCTATCCAGGACATTATGATATGTATGAAATCCACCGACAAAAACATCATATTTCGTGTTTTCAGAGCGCTATCTGCAGTTATATGGAGTTCGAATTAAGTCGAAATTACCACATTCTGAGCAGATTCAAAGTATCGCAAATCACATAAATCTATCCAATACAACATAAAACGCATGAATCCGTCCTCAAATGCACAAAATTTTGCGTTCTTAGCGAGTTATCGGTGTTCTTTCTGTGTCTCGTTGAGAAATTTTCGATGCTGGTAAATCTACTCTGAATCGAGATTTTGCTTCAGAAATGCGTTATATGGCAGAATCTAGCACCAAATACATCATATTTCGTGTTTTTAGAGTGCTATTCTCAGTTTTACAAACTTTGGAATAAGGTGAAATCACGATTTTCCGCGCAGATTTTTCACAATTGAAAAGTTCATATTCCTATCCAGGACATCATATTATGTATAAATCCATCGTCAAAAACTTTTTATTTCGTGTTTTCAGAGCGCTATCTGCAGTTAAATGAAATTTGAAATAAGTCAAAATTTACCACATTCTGAGCAGTTTCAAAGTATCGCAAATCACATAAATCCATGCAAATACAACATAATACGCAAGAATCCGTCCTCAAATGCACAAAATTTTTGCGTTTCCAGCGAGTTTATCGGCGTTTTTTTCTGAGTCTCGTTGAGAAATTTTTGATGCTGTAAATCTGCTAAGGATCAAGATTTTGCTCTAGAAATGCGTTATATGGCAGAATCTAGCACCAAATACATCCTGTTTTGTTTTTTTGAGAGTGCTATTCACAGTTTCTCAAACTTTGGAATACTTTGAAATCACGCTTTTCTGCGCAGATTTTCACGATCATAATGTTCAAATTCCTATCCAGGACATCATAATATGTATGAATCCATCGACAAAAACATCATATTCCTTGTTATTTAGAGCGCTATCTGCAGTTATATGAAATTTGAAATAAATCAAAATTACCACATTCTGAGCAGTTTTTAAAGTATCGCAAATCACATGAATCTATCCATTACATCATAATACGCATGAATCCGTCCTCAAATGCACAAAATATTGAGTTTCCAGCGAGTTATCGGCGTTTTCTCTGAGTCTCGTTGAGAAATTTTTGATGCTGGTAAATCTGCTCAGAATCGAGATTTTGCTTCAGAAATACGATATGTGGCGGAATCTAGCACCAAATACATCATATTTCGCGTTTTCAGAGTGCTATCCTCAGTTCTACAAACTTTGGAATAGGTTGAAATCACGCTTTTCTGCGCAGATTTTGCCAATCAAAAAGTTCATATTCTTATCCAGGACATCATGATACGTATGAATCCATCGACAAAAGCATCATATATCGTGCTCTCAGAGCGCTATCTGCAGTTATATAAAGTTTGATAATAAGTCAAAATTACCACATTCTAAGTAGTTTCAAAGTATTGCAATTCACATAAATCTATCTAATACAACATAATACGCATGAATCCGTCCACAAATGCACAAAATTTTGCGTTCCCAGCAAGTTATTCGGCGTTCTTTCTGCGACTCGTTGAGAAATTTTTTATGCTGTAAATCTGCTCAGAATCAAGATTTTGCTTCAGAAATGCGTTATATGGCAGTATCAGTTGGAATCACTCTTTTCCGCGCGGAATTTTCACAATTCAAAAGTTCATTTTCCTATCCAGGACATCATAATATGTATAAATCCATCGATAAAAACATCATATTCTGTGTTTTCAGAGCGCTATCTGCATTTATATGAAATTTGAAATAAGTCAAAATTACCACATTCTGAGCAGTTTCAAAGTATCGCAAATCACATAAATCTATCCAATACAACATAAAACGCATGAATCCGTCCTCAAATGCACAAAATTTTGCGTTCTTAGCGAGTTATCGGCGTTGTTTCTGAGTCTCGTTGAGAAATTTTTGATGCTGGTAAATCTGCTCTGAATCAAGCTTTTGCTTCAGAAATGTTTTATATGGCAGAATCTTGCACCAAATACATCATATTTCGTGTTTTTAGAGTGCTATTCTCAGTTTTACAAACTTTGGAATAAGGTTGAAATCACGCTTTTCCGCGCAGATTTTTACAATTGGGAAAGTTCATATTCCTATCCAGGACATCATATTATGTATAAATCCATCGACAAAAACTTCATATTTCGTGTTTTCAGAGCGATATCTGCAGTTATATGGAATTTGAAATCAATCAAAATTACCACATTCTGAGCAGTTTCAAAGTATCGCGAATCACATAAATCTTTCCAATACAACATAATACGCATGAATCTGTCCTCAAATGCACAAAATTTTGCGTTTCCAGCGAGTTATCAGCGTTTTTTTCCGAGCCTTGTTGAGTAATTTTTGATGCTGTATATCTGCTCTGAATCAAGCTTTTGCTTGAAAAATGCGTTATATGGCAGAATCTAGCACCAAATACATCATATTTCGTGTTTTTAGAGTGCTATTCCCAGTTTTACAATTCTTTTGAATAAGTTGAAATCACGCTTTTCCGCGCCGATTTTCACCATCAAAAAGTTCATATTCCTATCCAGGACATCATAATATGTATTGAATCCATCGACAAAAACATCATATTCCGTGTTTTCAGAGCGCTATCTGCAGTTATATGAAGTTTGAATTAAGTCAAAATTACCACATTCTGAGCAGTTTCAAAGTATCGCAAAGCACATAAATCTATCCAATACATTATAATACGCATGAATCCGTCCTCAAATGCACGAAATCATGCGTTTCCAGCGAGTTATCGGCGTTTTTTTCTGAGTCTCGTTGAGAAATTTTTGATGCTTTAAATCTGCTCAGAATCTAGATTTTGCTTCAGAAATGCGGGTATATGGCAGAATCTAGCACCAAATACATAATATTTTGTGTTTTCAGAATGCTACTCTTAGTTTTATAAACTTTGAAATAAGTTGAGATCACGCTTTTCCGCGCAGATTTTCACAATCAAAGAGTTCATATTCCTATCCAGGACATCATGATATGTATGAATCCATCGACAAGAACATCATATTCCGTGTTCTCAAGGCGCTATCTGCAGTTATATGAAGTTTTAAATAAGTCAAGATTACCACATTCTCAGCAGTTTCAAAGTATCGCAAATCACATAAATCTATCAAATACAACATAATACGCATGAATCCGTCCTCAAATGCACAAAATTTTGCGTTTCCAGCGCGTTATCGGCGTTCTTTCTGAGTCTTGTTGAGAAATTTTTGATGCTGTAAATCTGCTCAGAATCGAGATTTTGCTTCAGAAATGCGTTATGTGGCAGAATCTAGCACCAAATACATCATGTTTGGTGTTTTTAGAGTGCTATTCTCAGTTTTACAAACTTTGGAATAAGTTGGAATCACGCTTTTCCGCGCAGATTTTCACAATCAAGAAATTTATATTCCTATCCAGGACATTATACTATGTATAAATCCATCGACAAAAACATCATATTTCGTGTTTTCAGAGCGCTATCTGCAGTTATATGAAATTTGAAATAATTTGAAACTACCACACTCTGAGCAGTTTCAAAGTATCGCAAATCACATAAATCTATCCAATACAACATAATACGCATGAATTCGTCCCCAAATGCATTGAATTTTGCGTTCCCAGCGAGTTATCAGCGTTTCTTCTGAGCCTTGTTGAGAAATTTTTGATGCTGTATATCTGCTCAGAATCAAGATTTGGCTCAAAAAATGCGTTATATGGCAGAATCTAGCACCAAATACATCATATTTCGTATCGCAAATCACAATAAATCTATCCAATGCAACATGATACGCATGAATTCGTCCTCAAATGCACAAAATCATGCGTTTTCCAGCGAGTTATCGGCGTTTTTTTTTGAGTCTCGTTGAGAAATTTTTGATGCTGTAAATCTGCTCAGAATCAAGATTTTGCTTCAGAAATGCGTTATGTGGCAGAATCTAGCACGAAATACATCATATTTTGTGGTTTTAGAGTGCTATTCTCAAGTTTTACAAACTTCGGGATAAGTTGGAATCACGCTTTTCCGCGCAGATTTTCAACAATCAAAAAGTTCATATTCTTATCCAGGACATTATGATATGGTTGGATCCATCGTCAAAAACATCATATTTTGTGTTTTCAGAGCGCTATCTGCAGTTATATGAAATTTGAAATATGTCAAAATTACCACATTCTGAGCAGTTTCAAAGTATCGCAAATCACATAAATCTATCCAATACAACATAATACGCATGAATCCGTCCTCAAATGCACAAAATTTTGCGTTTTCAGCAAGTTATCGGCGTTTTTTCTGAGTCTCGTTGAGAGATTTTTGATGCTGTAAATCTGCTCAGAATCGAGATTTTGCTTCAAATATGCGTTATATGGCAGAATCTTGCACCAAATACATAATATTTCGTGTTTTGAGAGTGCTATTCTCAGTTTTACAAACTTTGGAATAAGTTGGAATCACGCTTTTCCGCGCAGATTTTCACATTCAAAAAAGTCATATTCCCATCCAGAACAACATAATATGTATGAATCCATCGACAAAAACATCATATTTCGTGTTTTCAGAGCGCTATTTGCAGTTATATGAAGTTCGAAATAAGTCAAAATTACCACATTCTTAGCAGTATCTAAGTATCACACATCACATAAATCTATCCAATACGACATAATACGCATGAATCCGTCCTCAAATGCACAAAATTTTGCGTTTCCAGCGAGTTATCAGCGTTTTTTTCTGAGTCTCGTTGAGAAATTTTTGATGCTGTAAATCTGCTCAGAATCAAGATTTTGCTTCAGAAATGCGTTATTTGGCAGAATCTAGCACGAAATATATCATATATAATGATTTTAGAGTGCTATTATCAGATTGTCAAAACTTTGGAATAAGTTGGAATCACGTTTTCCCGCGCAGATTTTCACAATCAAAAAGTTCATATTCCTATCCAGGACATTATGATATGTATGAATCCACCGACAAAATACATCATATTTCGTGTTTTCAGAGCGCTATCTGCAGTTATATGGAGTTTGAATTAAGTCGAAAATTACCACATTCTGAGCAGATTCAAAGTATCGCAAATCACATAAATCTATCCAATACAACATAATACGCATGAATCCGTCCTCAAATGCACAAAAATTTTGCGTTTCTTAGCGAGTTATCGGCGTTCTTTCTGTGTCTCGTTGAGAAATTTTCGATGCTGTAAATCTACTCTGAATCGAGATTTTGCTTCAGAAATGCGTTATATGGCAGAATCTAGCACCAAATACATCATATTTCGTGTTTTTTAGAGTGCTATTCTCAGTTTTACAAACTTTGGAATAAGGTGAAATCACGATTTTCCGCGCAGATTTTCACAATTGAAAAGTTCATATTCCTATCCAGGACATCATATTATGTATATATCCATCGTCAAAAACTTTTTATTTCGTGTTTTCAGAGCGCTATCTGCAGTTAAAATGAAATTTGAAATAAGTCAAAAATTACCACATTTCTGAGCAGTTTCAAAGTATCGCAAATCACATAAATCTATGCAATACAACATAATACGCAAGAATCCGTCCTCAAAATGCACAAAATTTTGCGTTTTTCCAGCGAGTTATCGGCGTTTTTTCTGAGTCTCGTTGAGAAATTTTTTGATGCTGTGTAAATCTGCTAAGGATCAAGATTTTGCTCTAGAAATGCGTTATATGGCAGAATCTAGCACCAAATACATCCTGTTTTGTTTTTTGAGAGTGCTATTCACAGTTTCTCAAACTTTGGAATAATTTGAAATCACGCTCTTCTGCGCAGATTTTCACGATCATAAAGTTCAAATTCCTATCCAGGACATCATAATATGTATGAATCCATCGACAAGAACATCATATTCCGTGTTATTAGAGCGCTATCTGCAGTTATATGAAATTTGAAATAAATCAAAAATTACCACATTCTGAGCAGTTTTTAAAGTATCGCAAATCACATGAATCTATCCAATACATCATAATACGCATGAATCCGTCCTCAAATGCACAAAATTTTGCGTTTCCCAGCGAGTTATCGGCGTTTTCTCTGAGTCTCGTTGAGAAATTTATGATGCTGTAAATCTGCTCAGAATCGAGATTTTTGCTTCAGAATTACGATATGTGGCAGAATCTAGCACCAAATACATCATATTTCGTGTTTTAAGAGTGCTATGTCAGTTTTACAAACTTTGGAATAAGTTGAAATCGCGCTTTTCCGCGCAGATTTTCACGATCAAAAAGTTCATATTTATATCCAGGAGATCATAATATGTATGAATCCATCGACAAAAACATCATATTCCGTGTTTTCAGAGCGCTATCTGCAGTTATATGAAGTTTGAAATAAGTCAAAATTACCACATTCTGAGCAGTTCCTGAGTATCGCAAATAACATAAATCTATCCAATACAACATGATACGCCCAAATCCGTCTTCAAATGCACAAAATTTTGCGTCTCCAGCGAGTTATCGGCGTTTTTTCTGAAACTCATTGAGAAATTCTTATTGCTGTCAATCTGCTCAGAATCGAGATTTTGCTTCAGAAATGCGTTATATGGCAAATTTTAGCACCAAATACATCATATTTCGTATTTTCAGAGTGCCATTGTCAGTTTTACCAAACTTTGGAATAAGTTGAAATCAGGCTTCTCCGCGCAGATTCTCACATTCAAAAAAGTGCATATTCCTATCCAGGACATCATAATATGTATGAATCCATCGACAAAAACATCATATTTTCTGTTTTCAGAGCGCTATCTGCAGTTATATGAAGCTCGAAATAAGTCAAAATTACCACATTCTGAGCAGTTCCAAAGTATCGCAAATCACATAGATCTTTCCAATACAACATAATACGCATGGATCCGTCCTGAAATTGCACAAAATTTTGCGTTTTCAAGCGAGTTATCAGCGTGTTTTTCTGAGGTCTCGTTGAGAAATTTTTGATGCTGTAAATCTGCTCAGAATCAAGATTTTGCTTCAGAAATGCGTTATGTGGCAGAATCCAGCACCAAATACATCATATTTCGAGTTTTTAGAGTGCTATTCTCAGTTATACAAACTTTGGAATAAGTTGAAGTCACGCTTTTCCGTGCTGATTTTCACGATCAAAAAGTTAATATTCCTATCCAGGACATCATAATAAGTATGAATCCATCGACAGAAACATCATAATTCGTGTTTTCAGAGCGCTAATCTGCAGTTATATGGGGTTTGAAATAAGTCAAAATTACCACATTCTGAGCAGTTTCAAAGTATCGCAAATCACATAAAATCTATCCAATACAACATATCACGCATGAATCCGACCTCAAAATGCACAAAATTTTGCGTTTCCAGCGAGTTATCGGCGTTTTTTTCTGAGTCTCGTTGAGAAATTTTTGATGCTGTAAATCTGCTCAGAATCGAGGATTTTGCTTCAGAAATACGTTATATGGCAGAATCTAGCACCAAATACATCATATTTCGCGTTTTCAGAGTGCTATCCTCAGTTTTACAAACTTGTGAATAGGTTGAAATCACGCTTTTCTGCGCAGATTTTGCCAATCAAAAAGTTCATATTCTTATTCCAGGACATCATGATACGTATGAATCCATCGACAAAAACATCATATTCCGTGTTCTCAAGGCGCTATCTGCAGTTATATGAAGTTTAAAATAAGTCAAGATTACCACATTCTCAGCAGTTTCAAAGTATCGCAAATCACATAAATCTATCAAATACAACATAATACGCATGAATTCGTCCTCATATGCACAAAATTTTGCGTTCTTAGCGAGTTATCGGCGTTGTTTCTGAGTCTCGTTGAGAAATTTTTTGATGCTGTAAATCTGCTCTGAATCGAGATTTTGCTTCAGAAATGTTTTATATGGCAGAATCTTGCACCAAATACATCATATTTCGTGTTTTTAGAGTGCTATTCTCAGTTTTACAATTTTTGGAATAAGTTGAAATCACGCTTTTTCGCGCGGATTTTCACAATCTATAAAGTCCATATTC
>CAXDIG010000187.1:0-59638 GCA_963989225.1 Dromius quadrimaculatus
TTCCGCGCAGATTTTCAAAAAGTTCATATTCCTATTCAGGACCTCATAATATGTATGAATCTATCGACAAAAACATCATATTTCGTGTTTTCAGAGCGCTATCTACAGTTATATGAAGTTTGAAATAAGTCGCAATTACCACATTCTGAGCAGTTTCAAAATACAACATAATACGCATAAATCCGTCCTCAAATGCACAAAATTTTGCGTTTCCAGCGAGTTATCAGCGTTTTTTTTGAGTCTCCTTGAGAAATACTTGACTCTGTAAATCTGCTCAGAAGCAAGATTTTGCTTCAAAAGTGCAGAATCTTGCACCAAATACATTATATTTCGTGTTTTTAGAGTGCTATTCGCAGTTTTATAAACTTTGGAACAAGTCGAAATCACGCTTTTCCGCGCGGAATTTCACAATCAAAAAGTTCATATTCGTATTCAAGACCCCATAATATGTATGAATCTATCGACAGAAACATCATATTTTGTGTTTTCAGAGCGCTATCTGCAGTTATATGACGGTTGAAATAAGTCAAAATTACCACATTCTGAGCAGTTTCAAAGTATCGCAAATCACATAAATCTATCCAATACAACATAATACGCATGGATCCGTCCTCAAATGCAGAAAATTTTGCGTTTCCAGCGAGTTATCAGCGTTTTTTTTGAGTCTCGTTGAGAAATTTTTGACTCTGTAGTTCTGCTCAGAAGCAAGATTTTGCTCCAAAATTGCGTTATATGGCAGAATCTAGCACAGAATACATAATATTTCATGTTTTTAGTTTACTACTCGCAGTTTTACAAACTTTGGAATAAGTCGAAATCACGCTTTTCCGCGCAGATTTTCACAATCAAAAAGTTCATATTCCTATTCAGGACCTCATAATATGTATGAATCTATCGACAAAAACATTATATTTTGTGTTATTAGAGCGCTATCTGCAGTTATATGAAGCTTGAAAGATGTCAAAATTACCTCATTCTGAGCAGTTTCAAAGTATCGCAAATCACATAAATCTATCCAATACAACATAATACGCATGAATTCGTCCTTAATGCACAAAATTTTGCGTTCCCAGCGAGTTATCAGCGTTTTTTCTGAGTCTCGTTGAGAAATTTTTGACTCTGTAAATCTGCTCAGAAGCAAGATTTTGCTTCAAAAGTGTGTTATATGGCAGAATCTAGCACTAAATACATCATATTTCGTGTTTTTAGAGTCCTGTTCGCAGTTTTACAAACTTTGGAATAAGTCGGACTCACGCTTCGCCGCGCAGATTTCCGCAATCAAAAAGTTCATATTCCTATTCAGGACCTCATAATATGTATGAGTCTATCGACAAAAACATCATATTTCGTGTTTTCAGAGCGCTATCTGCAGTCATCTGAAGTTTGAAATAAGTCAAAATTACCACATTCTGAGCAATTTAAAGTATCGCAAATCACATAAATCCATCCAATACAACATAATACGCATGAATCCGTCCTCAAATGCACAAAATTCTGCGTTTACAGCGAGTTATCAGCGTTTTTTCTGAGTCTCGTTAAGAAATTTTTGACTCTGTAAATCTGCTCAGAAGAAAGATTTTGCTCCAAAAGTGCGTTATATGGCAGAATCTAGCACCAAAAACATCATATGTCGTGTTTTTAAAGTTCTGTTCGCAGTTTCACAAACTCTGGAATAAGTCGAAATCACGCTTTTCCGCGCAGATTTCCACATTCAAAAAGTTCATATTCCTATTCATGACCTCATAATATGTATGAATCTATCAACAAAAACATCATATTTTGGGCTTTCAGAGCGCTATCTGCAGTTATATGAAGTTTGAAATAAGTCAAAATTACCACATTCAAAGTACCGCAAATCACATTAATCTATTCAACACAACATGATACGCATGAATCCGTCCTCAAATGCGCAAAATTTTGCGTTTCCAGCGAGTTATCAGCGTTTTTTCTGAGTCTCGTTGAGAAATTTTGGCTCTGTAAATCTGCTCACAAGCAAGATTCTGCTTCAAAAGTGTGTTATATGGCAGAATCTAGCACCAAATACATCATATTTCGTGTTTTTAGAGTGCTATTCGCAGTCTTACAAACTCTGGAATAAGTCGAAATCACGCTTTTCCGCGCAGATTTTCACAATCAAAAAGTTCATATTCCTATTTAGGACTTCATAATATGTATGAATCTATCGACGAAAACATCATATTCCGTGTTTTCAGAGCGCTATCTGCAGTAATCTGAAGTTTGAAATAAGTCAAAGTTACCACAATCTGAGCAGTTCCAAAGTATCGCAAATCACATAAATCTATCCAATACAACATAATACGCATAAATCCGTCCTCAAATGCACAAAATTTTGCGTTTCCAGCGAGTTATCAGTGTTTTTTCTGAGTCTCGTTGAGAAATTTTTGACTCTGCAGTTCTGCTCAGAAGCAAGATTTCGCTCCAAAATTGCGTCATATGGCAGAATCTAGCACCAAATACATGATATTTCATGTTTTTAGAGTGCTACTCGCAGTTCTACAAACTTTGGAATAAGTCGAAATCACGCTTTTCCGCGCAGATTCTCACAATCAAAAAGTTCATATTCCTATTCAGAACCTCATAATATGTATGAATCTATCGACAAAAACATTATATTTTGTGTTATCAGAGCGCTATCTGCAGTTATATGAAGTTTGAAATATGTCAAAATCACCTCATTCTGAGCAGTTTCAAAGTATCGCAAATCACATAAATCTATCCAATACAACATAATACGCATGAATCAGGGATCAAATGCACAAAATTTTGCGTTTCCAGCGAGTTATCAGCATTCTTTCTGAGTCTCGTTGAGAAATTTTTGACTCTGTGAATCTGCTCAGAAGCAAGATTTTGCTTCAAAAGTAGATTATATGGCAGAATCTAGCACCAAACACATCATATTTCGTGTTTTTAGAGTGCTATTCGCAGTTTCACAAACTTTGGAATAAGTCGAAATCACGCTTTTCCGCGCAGATTTTCACAATCAAAAAGTTCATATTCCTAATCATGACCTCATAATATGTATGAATCTATCGACAAAAACATCATATTCCGTGTTTTCAGAGCGCTATCTGCAGTTATATGAAGTTTGAAATGAGTCAAAATTACCACATTCTGAGCAGTTTCAGAGTATCGCAAATCACATAAATCTATCCAATACAACATAATACGCATAAATCCGTCCTCAAATGCACAAAATTTTGCGTTTCCAGCGAGTTATCAGCGTTTTTTCTGAGTCTCGTTGAGAAATTCTTGACTCTGTAAATCTGCTCAGAAGTAAGATTTTGCTTCAAAAGTGCTTTATATGGCAGAATCTAGCTCCAAATACAACATATTTCGTGCTTTTAGAGTGCTACTTGCAGTTTTACAAAGTTTGGAATAAGTCGAAATCACGCTTTTCTGCGCAGATTTTTACAATCAAAAAGTTCATATTTCTATTCAGGACCTCATAATATGTATGAATCTATCGACAAAAACATCATATTGCGTGTTTTTAGAGCGCTATCTGCAGTTATATGAAGTCTGAAATAACTCAAAATTATCACATTCTGAGCAGTTTCAAAGTATCGCAAATCAGATAGCTCTATCCTATACAAATAATACGCATAAATCCGTCCTCAAATGCACAAAATTTTGCGTTTCCAGCGAGTTATCAGCATTTTGTCTGAGTCTCGTTGAGAGATTTTTGTCTCTGTAAATCTGCTCAGAAGCAAGATTTTGCTTGAAAAGTGCGTTATATGGCAGAATCTAGCACCAAATACATAATATTTCTTGTTTTTAGAGTGCTACTCGCAGTTTTACAAACTTTGGAATAAGTCGAAATCACGCTTTTCCGCGCAGATTTTCACAATCAAAAAGTTCATATTCCTATTCAGGACCTCATAATATGTATGAATCTATCGACAAAAACATTATATTTTGTGTTATTAGAGCGCTATCTGCAGTTATATGAAGTTTAAAAAATGTCAAAATTACCTCATTCTGAGCAGTTTCAAAGTATCGCAAATTACATAAATCTATCCAATACAACATAATACGCATGAATCAGTAATCGAATGCACAGAATTTTGCGTTCCCAGCAAGTTATCAGCGTTTTTTCTGAGTCTCGTTGAGAAGCTTTTGACTCTGTAAATCTGCTCAGAAGCAAGATTTTGCTTCAAAAGTGCGTTATATGACAGAATCTAGCACCAAATACATCATATTTCGTGTTTTTAGAGTGCTATCTGCAGTTATATGAAGTTTGAAATAAGTCAAAATTACCACATTCTGAGCAATTCCAAAGTATCGCAAATCACATAAATCTATCCAATACAACATAATACGCATGAATCCGTCCTTAAATGCACAAAATTTTGCGTTTCCAGCGAGTGATCCGCGTTTTTTCTGAGTCTCGTTGAGAAATTTTTGACCCTGTAAATCTGCTCAGAAGCAAGATTTTGCTTCAAAAGTGCGTTATATGGCAGAATCTTGCACCAAATACATCATATTTTGTGTTTTTAGAGTGCTATTCGCAGCTTTACAAACTTTGGAATAAGTCGGAATCACGCTTTTTCGCCCAGATTTTCACAATCAAGAAGTTCATATTCCTATTCAGGACCTCATAATATGATAAATCTATCGACAAAAACATCATATTTCGTGTTTTCAGAGCGCCATCTGCAGTTATATGAAGTTTGAAATAAGTCAAAATCACCACATTCTGAGCAGATTCAAAGTATCGCAAATCACATAAATCTATCTAATACAACATAATACGCATGAATCCGTCTTCGAATGCACAAAATTTTGCGTTTACAGCGAGTTATCAGCGTTTTTCCTGAGTCTCGTTGAGAAATTTTTGACTCTGCAGTTCTGCTCAGAAGCAAGATTGCGCTCCAAAAGTGCGTTATATGGCAGAATCTAGCACCAAATACATTATATTTCATGTTTTTAGAGTGCTACTCGCAGTTCTACAAACTTTGGAATAAGTCGAAATCACGCTTTTCCGCGCAGATTCTCACAATCAAAAAGTTCATATTCCTATTCAGAACCTCATAATATGTATGAATCTATCGACAAAAACATTATATTTTGTGTTATTAGAGCGCTATCTGCAGTTATATGAAGTTTGAAATATGTCAAAATCACCTCATTCTGAGCAGTTTCAAAGTATCGCAAATCACATAAATCTATCCAATACAACATAATACGCATGAATCAGTGATCGAATGCACAAAATTTTGCGTTTCCAGCGAGTTATCAGCTTTCTTTCTGAGTCTCGTTGAGAAATTTTTGACTCTGTAAATCTGCTCAGAAGCAAGATTTTGCTTCAAAAGTAGATTATATGGCAGAATCTAGCACCAAATACATCATATTTCGTGTTTTTAGAGTGCTATTCGCAGTTTCACAAACTTTGGAATAAGTCGAAATCACGCTTTTCCGCGCAGATTTTCACAATCAAAAAGTTCATATTCCTAATCATGACCTCATAATATGTATGAATCTATCGACAAAAACATCATATTCCGTGTTTTCAGAGCGCTATCTGCAGTTATATGAAGTTTGAAATGAGTCAAAATTACCACATTCTGAGCAGTTTCAGAGTATCGCAAATCACAAAAATCTATCCAATACAACATAATACGCATAAATCCGTCCTCAAATGCACAAAATTTTGCGTTTCCAGCGAGTTATCAGCGTTTTTTCTGAGTCTCGTTGAGAAGCTTTTGACTCTGTAAATCTGCTCAGAAGCAAGATTTTGCTTCAAAAGTGCGTTATATGACAGAATCTAGCACCAAATACATCATATTTCGTGTTTTTAGAGTGCTATCTGCAGTTATATGAAGTTTGAAATAAGTCAAAATTACCACATTCTGAGCAATTCCAAAGTATCGCAAATCACATAAATCTATCCAATACAACATAATACGCATGAATCCGTCCTTAAATGCACAAAATTTTGCGTTTCCAGCGAGTGATCCGCGTTCTTTCTGAGTCTCGTTGAGAAATTTTTGACCCTGTAAATCTGCTCAGAAGCAAGATTTTGCTTCAAAAGTGCGTTATATGGCAGAATCTTGCACCAAATACATCATATTTTGTGTTTTTAGAGTGCTATTCGCAGCTTTACAAACTTTGGAATAAGTCGGAATCACGCTTTTTCGCCCAGATTTTCACAATCAAGAAGTTTATATTCCTATTCAGGACCTCATAATATGATAAATCTATCGACAAAAACATCATATTTCGTGTTTTCAGAGCGCCATCTGCAGTTATATGGAGTTTGAAATAAGTCAAAATCACCACATTCTGAGCAGATTCAAAGTATCGCAAATCACATAAATCTATCTAATACAACATAATACGCATGAATCCGTCTTCGAATGCACAAAATTTTGCGTTTACAGCGAGTTATCAGCGTTTTTCCTGAGTCTCGTTGAGAAATTTTTGACTCTGTAAATCTGCTCAGAAGCAAGATTCTGCTTTCAAAGTGCGTTATATGGCAGAATCTAGCACAAAATACATCATATTCCGTGTTTTGAGAGTGCTATTCGCAGTTTTACAAACTTTGGAATAAGTCGGAATCATGCTTCTCCGCGCAAATTTTCACAATCAAAAAATTCATATTCCTATTCAGGACCTCATAATATGAATGAATCTATCGACAGAAACACAGAAACATCATATTTCGTGTTTTCAGAGCGCTATCTGCAGTTAAATCAAGTTTGAAATAAGTCAAAATTATCACATTCTGAGCAGTCCTCAAAGTATCGCAAATCACATAAATCTATCCAATACAACATAATACGCATAAATCAGTAATCAAATGCACAAAATTTTGCGTTTCCAGCGAGTTATCAGCATTTTTTCTGAGTCTCGTTGAGAGATTTTTGACTCTGTAAATCTGCTCAGAAGCAAGATTTTGCTCCAAAATAGCGTATATGCAGAATCTAGCCTTAAATTCATCATATTTCGTGTTTTTTAGTGCTATTCGCAGTTCTACAAACTTTGAAATAAGTCGAAATCACACTTTTCCGCCCAGATTTTCACAATCAAAAAATTCATATTCCTATTCAGGACCCCATAATATGATAAATCTATCGACAAAAACATCATATTTTGTGTTTCCAGAGCGCTATCTGCAGTTATATGAAGTTTGAAATAAGTCAAAATCACCAAATTCTGAGCAGTTTCAAGTATCGCAAATCACATAAATCTATCCAATACAACATAATACGCATGAATTCGTCCTCCAATGCACAAAGTTTTGTGTTTCCAGCGAGTTATCAGCGTTTTTTCTGAGTCTTGTTGAGGAATTTTTGACTCTGTGAATCTGCTCAGAAGAAAGATTTTGCTTGAAAAGTGCTTTATATGGCAGAATCTAGCACCATATACATCATATTTCGTGTTTTTAGAGTGCTATCCGCAGTCTTACAAACTCTGGAATAAGTCGGAATCACGCCTTTCCGCGCAGATTTTCACAATCAAAAAGTTCATATTCCTATTCAGGACCTTATAATATGTATGAATCTATCGACAAAAACATCATATTTCGTGTTTTCAGAGCGCTATCTACAGTTATATGAAGTTTGAAATTAGTCAAAATTACCACATTTTGAGCAGTTTCAAAGTATCGCAAATCACATAAATCTATCTAATACAACATTATACGCATGAATCCGTCTCCGAATGCACAAATTTTGCGTTTACAGCGAGTTATCAGCGTTTTTTGTGAGTCTCGTTAAGAAATTTTTGACTCTGTAAATCTGCTCGGAAGAAAGATTTTGCTTGAAAAGTGCGTTATATGGCAGAATCTAGCACCAAAAACATCATATGTCGTGTTTTTAGAGTTCTGTTCGCAGCTTTACAAACTCTGGAATAAGTCGAAATCACGCTTTTTCGCGCAGATTTCCTCATTCAAAAAGTTCATATTCCTATTCAGGACCTCATATATGTATGAATCTATCAACAAAAACATCATATTTTGTGCTTTCAGAGCGCTATCTGCAGTTATATGAAGTTTGAAATAAGTCAAAATTACCACATTCAAAGTACCGCAAATCACATAAATCTATCCAATACAACATGATACGCATGAATCCGTCCTCAAATGCACAAAATTCTGCGTTTCCAGCGAGTTATCAGCGTTTTTTCTGAGTCTCGTTGAGAAATTTTGCGCTGTAAATCTGCTCAGAAGCAAGATTCTGCTTCAAAGGTGTGTTATATGGCAGAATCAAGCACCAAATACATCATATTTCGTGTTTTTAGAGTGCTATTCGCAGTCTTACAAACTCTGGAATAAGTCAAAATCACGCTCTTCGCGCAGATTTTCAAAATCAAAAAGTTCATATTCCTATTAGGACGTCATAATATGTATGAATCTATCGACGGAAACATCATATTCTGTGTTTTCAGAGCGCTATCTGCAGTTATCTGAAGTTCAAAATAAGTCAAAGTTACCACAATCTGAGCAGTTCCAAAGTATCGCAAATCACATAAATCTATCCAATACAACATAATACGCTTAAATCCGTCCTCAAATGCACAAAATTTTGCGTTTTCAGCGAGTTATCAGCGTTTTTTCTTGGTCTCGTTGAGAAATTTTAGACTCTGTAAATCTGCTTAGAAGCAAGATTTGCTTCTAAAGTGCGTTATATGGCAGAAATCTAGCATCAAATACATCATATTTCGTGTTTTTAGAGTGTTATTTGCAGTTATATGAAGTTTGAAATAAGTCAAAATTACCACATTCTGAGCAGTTTCAAAGTATCCCAAATCACATAAATCTATCCAATACAACATAATACGCATGAATCTGTCCTCAAATGCAGAAAATTTTGCGTTTCCAGCGAGTTATCAGTGTTTTTTCTGAGTCTCGTTGAGAAATTTTTGACTCTGCAGTTCTGCTCAGAAGCAAGGTTTCGCTCCAAAAGTGCGTTATATGGCAGAATCTAGCACCAAATACATAATATTTCATGTTTTTAGAGTGCTACTCGCAGTTTTACAAACTTTGGAATAAGTCGGAATCACGCTTTTCCGCGCAGATTCTCACAATCAAAAAGTTCATATTCCTATTCAGGACCTCATAATATGTATGAATCTATCGACAAAAACATTATATTTTGTGTTATTAGAGCGCTATCTGCAGTTATATGAAGTTTGAAATATGTCAAAATTACCTCATTCTGAGCAGTTTCAAAGTATCGCAAATCACATAAATCTATCCAATACAACATAATACGCATGAATCAGTGATCGAATGCACAAAATTATGCGTTTCCAGCGAGTTATCAGCATTCCTTCTGAGTCTCGTTGAGGAATTTTTGACTCTGTAAATCTGCTCAAACGCAAGATTTTGCTTCAAAAGTAGGTTATATAGCAGAATCTAGCACCAAATACATCATATGTCGTGTTTTCAGAGTGCTATTCGCAGTTTTACAAACTTTGGAATAAGTCGGAATCACGCTTTTCCGCGCAGATTTTCACAATCAAAAAGTTCATATTCCTAATCAGGACCTCATAATATGTATGAATCTATCGACAAAAACATCATATTTCGTGTTTTCAGAGCGCTATCTGCAGTTATATGAAGTTTGAAATGAGTCAAAATTACCACATTCTGAGCAATTTCAAATTATCGCAAATCACATAAATCTATCCAATACAACATAATTCGCATAAATCCGTCCTCAAATGCACAAAATTTTGCGTTCCCAGCGAGTTATCAGCGTTTTTTCTGAGTCTCGTTGAGAAATTCTTAACTCTGTAAATCTGCTCAGAAGTGAGATTTTGCTTCAAAAGTGCGTTATATGGCAGAATCTAGCACCAGATACATCATATTCGTGCTTTTAGAGTGCTACTTGCAGTTTTACAAAGTTTGGAATAAGTCGAAATCATGCTTTTCCGCGCAGATTTTTACAATCAAAGAGTTCATATTTCTATTCAGGACCTCATAATATGTATGAATCTATCGACAAAAACATCATATTGCGTGTTTTTAGAGCGCTATCTGCAGTTATATGAAGTTTGAAATAACTCAAAATTATCACATTCTGAGCAGTTTCAAAGTATCTCAAATCAGATAGCTCTATGCTATAAATAAAACGCATGAATCCGTCTCAAATGCATAAAATTTTGCGTTTCCAGCGAGTTATCAGCGTTTTTTTGAGCCTCGTTGAGAATTTTTGACTCTGTAAATCTGCTCAGAAGCAAGATTCTGCTCCAAAAGTGCGTTATATGGCAGAATCTTGCACCAAATACATCATATTTCGTGTTTTTACAGTGCTATTCGCAGTTTCAGAAACTTTGGAATAAATCGAATCACGCTTTTCCGTGCAGATTTTCACAATCAAAAAGTTCATATTCCTATTCAGGACCCCATAGAATGTATGAATCTATCGACAAAAACATCATATTTCGTGTTTTCAGAGCGCTATCTGCAGTTATATGAAGGCTGAAATATGTCAAAATTACCACATTCTGGGCAGTTTCAAAATATCGCAAATCACATAAATCTATCCAATACTACATAATACGCATGAATCCGTCCTCAAATGCACACAATTCTGCGTTTCCAGCGAGTTATCAGCGTTTTTCCCTGAGTCTCGTTGAGAAATTTTAGACTCTGTAAATCTGCTCAGAAGCAAGATTTTGCTTCAAAAGTGCGTTATATGGCAGAATCTAGCACCAAATACATCATATTCTGTGTTTTTAGAGTGCTATTCGCAGTTTTTACAAACTTTGGAATAAGTCGGAGTCACGCTTCTCCGCGCAAATTTTCACAATCAAAAAGTTCATATTCCTATTCAGGACCTCATAATATGTATGAATCTATCGACAAAAACATCATATTTCGTGTTTTCAGAGCGGTATCTGCAGTTAAATCAAGTTGAAATAAGTCAAAATTACCACATTCTGAGCAGTTTCAAAGTATCGCAAATCACATAAATCTATCCAATACAACATAATACGCATAAATCAGTAATCAAATGCACAAAATTTTGCGTTTCCAGCGAGTTATCAGCATTTTTTCTGAGTCTCGTTGAGAGATTTTTGTCTCTGTAAATCTGCTCAGAAGTAAGATTTTGCTTCAAAATAGCGTTATATGGCAGAATCTAGCAACAAATTCATCATATTTCGTGTTTTTAGAGTGCTATTCGCAGTTTCACTAACTTTGGGATAAGTCGGAATCACGCTTTTTCCGCGCACATTTTCACAATCGAAAAGTTCATATTCCTATTCAGGACCTCATAATATGTATGAATCTATTGACAAAAACATCATATTGCGTGTTCTCAGAGCGCTATCTGCAGTTATATGAAGTTTGAAATAAGGTCAGAATTACCACATTCTGAGCAGTTTCAAAGTATCGCAAATCACATTTATCCATCCAATACAACATAATACGCATGAATTTGTCCTCAAATGCACAAAATTTTGCGTTTCCAGCGAGTTATCAGCGTTTTTTCTGAGTCTTGTTGAGAAAAGTTTGACTCTGTAAATCTGCTCAGAAGCAAGATTTTGCTTCAAAAGTGCGTTATATGGCAGAATCTAGAACCAAATACATCATATTTCATGTTTTTAGAGTGCTACCCGCAGTTTTACAAACTTTGGAATAAGTCGAAATCACGCTTTTCCGCGCAAATTTTCACGATCAAAAAGTTCATATTCCTATTCAGGACCTCATAATAAGTATGAATCTATCGACAAAAACATCATATTTCGTGTTTTAAGAGCGCTATCAGCAGTTACATGGAGTTTGAAATGAGTCGAAATTACCTCATTCTGAGCAGTTTCAAAGTATCGCAAATCACATAAATCTATCCAATACAACATAATACGCATGAATCAGTAATCAAATGCACAAAATTTTGCGTTCCCAGCGAGTTATCAGCGTTTTTTCTGAGTCTCGTTGAGAAATTTTTGACTCTGCAGTTCTGCTCAGAAGCAAGATTTCGCTCCAAAAGTGCGTTATATGGCAGAATCTAGCACCAAATACATAATATTTCATGTTTTTAGAATGCTACTCGCAGTTTTACAAACTTTGGACTAAGTCGAAATCACGCTTTTCCGCGCAGGTTCTCACAATCAAAAAGTTCATATTCCTATTCAGGACCTCATAATATGTATGAATCTATCGACAAAAACATTATATTTTGTGTTATTAGAGCGCTATCTGCAGTTATATGAAGTTTGAAATATGTCAAAATTACCATATTCTGAGCAGTTTCAAAGTATCGCAAATCACATAAATCTATCCAATACAACATAATACCCATGAATCAGTGATCAAATGCACAAAATTTTGCGTTTCCGGCGAGTTATCAGCATTCATTCTGAGTCTCGTTGAGAAATTGTTGACTCTGTAAATCTGCTCCGAAGCAAGATTTTGCTTCAAAAGTATGTTATATTGCAGAATCTAGCACCAAATACATCATATTTCGTGTTTTTAGAGTGCTATTCGCAGTTTTACAAACTTTGGAATAAGTCGAAATCACGCTTTTTCCGCGCAGATTTTCACAATCAAAAAGTTCATATTCCTAATCAGGACCTCATGATATGTATGAATCTATCGACAAAAACATCATATTTCGTGTTTTCAGAGCGCTATCTGCAGTTACATGGAGTTTGAAATGAGTCAAAATTACCACATTCTGAGCAGTTTCAAAGTATCACAAATCACATAAATCTATCCAATACAACATAATACGCATGGATCAGTAATCAAATGCACAAAATTTAGCGTTTCCAGCGAGTTATTATTATTTTTTCTCGTTGAGAAATTTTTGACTCAGTAAATCTGCTCAGAAGCAAGATTTTGCTTCAGAAGTGCGTTATATGGCAGAATCTAGCTCAAAATTCATCATTTTTCGTGTTTTCAGAGTGCTATTCGCAGTTCTACAAACTTTGGAATAAGTCGAAATCACGCTTTTTTCGCGCAGATTTTAAAATCAGAAAGTTCATATTCCTATTCAGGACTTCATAATACGTATGAATCTATCGACAAAAACATCATATTTCGTGTTTTCAAAGCGCTATCTGCAGTTATATGAAGTTTGAAATAGGTCAAAATTACCACATTCTAAGCAGTTTCAAAGTATCGCAAATCACATAAATCTATCCAATACAGCATAATACGCTTGAATCAGTAATCAAATGCACAAAATTTTGCGTTTCCAGCGAGTTATCAGCATTTTTTCTGAGTCTCGTGAGAGATTGTTGACTCTGTAAATCTGCTGAGAAGCAAGATTTTGCTTCAAAATAGCGTTATATGGCAGAATCTAGCCCCAAATTCATCATATTTTGTGTTTTGAAAGTGCTATTCGCAGTTTCACAAACTCTGGAATAAGTCAAAATCACGCTTTTCCGCGCAGATTTTCACAATCAAAGAGTTCATATTCCCATTCAGGACCTCATGATATGTATGAATCTATCGACAGAAACATCATATTCCGTGTTTTCAGAGCGCTATCTGCAGTTATTTGAAGTTTGGAATAAGTCAAAATTACCACATTCTAGGCAGTTTCAAAGTATCGCAAATCACATAAATCTATTCAATACTACATAATACGCATGAATCCGTCCTCAAATGCACAACATTTTGCGTTTCCAGCGAGTTATCAGCGATTTTTCTGAGTCTCGTAAAGAAATTTTTTACTCTGAAAATCTGCTCTGAAGCAAGATTTTGCTTAAAAAGTGTGTTATATGGCAGAATCTAGCACCAATACATCATATTTTGTGTTTTTAGAGTGCTATTCGCAGTCATACAAACTCTGGAATAAGTCGAAATCACGCTTTTCCGCGCAGATTTTAAGAATCAAAAAGCTCATATTCCTATTCGGGACCTCATGATATGTATGAATCTATCGACAGAAACATCATATTCCGTGTTTTCAGAGCGCTATCTACAGTTATATGGAGTTTGAAATAAGTCAAAAAAACCACATTTTGAGCAGTGTCAAAGTATCGCAAATCACATATATCTATCCAATACAACATAATACGCATGAATCCGTCCTCAAATGCACAAAATTTTGCGTTCCCAGCGAGTTATCAGCGTTTTTCAAAAGTGCGTTATATAGCAGAATCTAGCACCAAATACATAATTTTTTGTGTTTTTAGAGTGCTACTCGCAGTCTTACAAACTTTGGAATAAGTCGAGATCACGCTTTTCCGCGCAGATTTTCACAATCCAAAAGTTCATATTCCTATTCAGGACCTCATAATATGTATGAATCTCTCGACAAAAACATCATAGTTCGTGTTTTCAGAGCGCTATCTGCAGTTATATGAAGTTTTAAATAAGTCAAAATCACCACATTCTGAGCAGTTTCAAAGTATCGCAAATCACAAAAATCTATGCAAAACAACATAATACGCATGAATCCGTCCTCGAATGCACAAAATTCTGCGTTTCCAGCGAGTTATCATTGTTTTTTTCTGAGTCTCGTTGAGAAATTTTTGACTCTGTAATTCTGCTCAGAAGCAAGATTTTGCTTCAAAATAGCGTTATATGGCAGAATCTAGCCCCAAATTCATCATATTTTGTGTTTTTAAAGTGCTATTCGCAGTTTTACAAGCTCTGGAATAAGTCGAAATCACGCTTTTCCGCGCAGATTTTCACAATCAAAAAGTTCATATTCCTATTCAGGACCTCATGATATGTATGAATCTATCGACAGAAATATCATATTCCGTGTTTTCAGAGCGCTATCTGCAGTTATATGAAGTTTGGAATAAGTCAAAATTACCCACATTCTGAGCAGTTTCAAAGTATCGCAAATCACATAAATCAATTTTATACAACATAATACGCATGAATCCGTCTTCGAATGCACAAAATTCTGCATTTCCAGCAAGTTACCAGCGTTTTTTCTGGGTCTCGTTGAGCAATTTTAGACTCTGTAAATCTGCTCAGAAGCAAGATTTTGCTTCAAAAGTGCGTTATATGGCAGAATCTAGCACCAAATACATCATATTCCGTGTTTTTAGAGTGCTATTCGCAGTTCCACAAACTCTGAAATAAGTCGGAATCACGCTTCTCCGCGCAGATTTTCACAATCAAAAAAGTTCATATTCCTATTCAGGACCTCATAATATGTATAGATCTATCGATAAAAAACATCATATTTCGTGTTCTCAGAGCGCTATCTGCAGTTATATGAAGTTTGAAATAAGTCAAAATTACCACATTCTGAGCAGTTTCAAAGTATCGCAAATCACACAAATCTATCCAATACAACATAATACGCATGAATCTGTCCTCAAATGCAGAAAATTTTGCGTTTCCAGCGAGTTATCAGTGTTTTTTCTGAGTCTCGTTGAGAAATTCTTGACTCTGTAAATCTGCATAGAAATGAGATTTTGCTTCAAAAGTGCGTTATATGGCAGAATCTTGCACCAAATACATCATACTTCGTGCTTCTAGAGTGCGACTTGCAGTTTTACAAAGTTGGAATAAGTCGAAATCACGCTTTTCCGCGCTGATTTTTACAATCAAAAAGTTCATATTTCTATTCAGGACCTCATAATATGTATGAATCTTTCGACAAAAACATCATATTGCGTGTTTTCAGAGCGCTATCTGCAGTTATATGAAGTTTGAAATAACTCAAAATTATCACATTCTGAGCAGTTTCAAAGTATCGCAAATCAGATAGGTCTATCCTATACAAATAATACGCATAAACCCGTCCTCAAATGCACAAAATTTCGCGTTTCCAGCGAGTTATCAGCGTTTTTTTTGAGTCTCGTTGAGAAATTTTTGACTCTGTAAATTTGCTCAAGCAAGATTCTGCTCCAAAAGTGCGTTATATGGCAGAATCTGGCATCAAATACATCATATTTCGTGTTTTTACAGTGCTATTCGCAGTTTCAGAGACTTTGGAATAAATCAAAATCACGCTTTTCCGCGCAGATTTTCACAATCAAAAAGTTCATATTCCTATTCAGGACCCCATAAAATGTATGAATCTATCGACAAAAACATCATATTTCGTGTATGTAGAGCGCAATCTGCAGTTATATGAAGGTTGAAATAAGTCAAAATTACCACATTCTGGGCACTTTCAAAATATCGCAATCCCATAAATCTATCCAATACAACATAGTACGCATGAATCCGTCCTCAAATGCACACAATTTTGCGTTTCCAGCGAGTTATCAGCGTTTTTTCTGAGTCTCGTTGAGAAATTTAGACTCTGTAAATCTGCTCAGAAGGAAGATTTTGCTTAAAAAGTGCGTTATATGGCAGAATCTAGCACCAAATACATCATATTCCGTGTTTTTAGAGTGCCATTCGCAGTTTTACAAACTTTGGAATGAGTCGGAATCACGCTTCTCCGCGCAAATTTCCACAATCAAAAAGTTCATATTCCTATTCAGGACCTCATAATATGTATGAATCTATCGACAAAAACATCATATTTCGTGTTTTCAGAGCGCTATCTGCAGTTAAATCAAGTTTGAAATGGGTCAAAATTACAACTTTCTGAGCAGTTTCAAAGTATCGCAAATCACATAAATCTATCCAATACAACATAATACGCATGAATCAGTGATCAAATGCACAAAATTTTGCGTTTCCAGCGAGTTATCAGCATTCCTTCTGAGTCTCGTTGAGGAATTTTTGACTCTGTAAATCTGCTCAGAAGCAAGATTTTGCTTCAAAAGTAGGTTATATGGCAGAATCTAGCAACAAATTCATCATATTTCGTGTTTTTAGAGTGCTATTCGCAGTTTTACAAACTTTGGGATAAGTCGGAATCACGCTTTTCCGCGCACATTTTCACAATCAAAAAGTTCATATTCCGATTCAGGACCTCATAATATGTATGAATCTATCGACAAAAACATCATATTACGTGTTCTCAGAGCGCTATCTGCAGTTATATGAAGTTTGAAATAAGTCAGAATTACCACATTCTGAGCAGCTTCAAAGTATCGCAAATCACATTAATCTATCCAATACAACATAATACGCATGAATTTGTCCACAAATGCACAAAATTCTGCGTTTCCAGCGAGTTATCCGCGTTTTTTCTGAGGCTTGTTGAGGAATTTTTGACTCTGTAAATCCGCTCAGAAGTAAGATTTTGCTTCAAAAGTGCGTTATATGGCAGAATCTAGAACCAAATACATCATATTTCGTGTTTTTAGAGTGCTGCCCGCAGTTTTACAAACTTTGGAATAAGTCGAAATCACGCTTTTCCGCGCAGATTTTCACAATCAAAAAGTTCATATTCCTATTCAGGACCTCATAATATGTATGAATCTATCGACAGAAACATCATATTTCGTGTTTTTAGAGCGCTATCTGCAGTTACATGGAGTTTGAAATGAGTCAAAATTACCACATTCTGAGCAGTTTCAAAGTATCACAAATCACATAAATCTATCCAATACAACATAATACGCATGGATCAGTAATCAAATGCACAAAATTTAGCGTTTCCAGCGAGTTATCATTATTTTTTCTCGTTGAGAAATTTTTGACTCAGTAAATCTGCTCAGAAGCAAGATTTTGCTTCAGAAGTGCGTTATATGGCAGAATCTAGCACCAAATTCATCATATTCCGTGTTTTCAGAGTGCTATTCGCAGTTCTTAAAACTTTGGAATAAGTTGAAATCACGCTTTTCCGCGTAGATTTTTGAAATCAAAAAGTTCATATTCCTATTCAGGACTTCATAATACGTATGAATCTATAGACAAAAACATCATATTTCGTGTTTTCAAAGCGCTATCTGCAGTTATATGAAGTTTGAAATAAGTCAAAATTACCACATTCTGAGCAGTTTCAAAGTATCGCCAATTACATAAATCTATCCAATACAACATAATACGCAAGAATCCGTCCTCAAATGCACAAAATTTAGCGTTTTCAGCGAGTTATCAGCGTTTTTTCTGAGCCTCGTTGAGAAAATTCTGACCCTGTTAATCTGCTCACAAGCAAGATTTTGCTTCAAAAGTGCGTTATATGTCAGAGTCCAGCATCAAATACATCATATTTCGTGTTTTTAGAATGCTGTTCGCAGTTTCACAAACTTTGGAATAAGTCGAAATCACGCTTTTCCGCGCAGATTTTCACATTCAAGAAGTTCATATTTCTATCCAGGATCTCATAATATGTATGAATCTATCGACAAGAACATCATATTCCGTGCTTTCAGAGCACTATCTGCAGTTATATGAAGTTTGAAATAAGTCAGAATTACCACATTCTGAGTAGTTTCAAAGTATCGCAAATCACATAAATCTATCCAATACAACAAAGTACGCATGAATCAGTCCTCAAATGCACAGACTTTTGCGTTTCCAGCGAGTAATCAGCATTTTTTCTGAGTCTCGTTGAGAGATTTATGACTATGTAAATCTGCTGAGAAGCAAGATTTTGCTTCGAAATAGCGTTATATGGCAGAATCTAGCCCCAAATTCATCATATTTCGTGTTTTTAGAGTGCTATTCGCTGTCTTACAAACTTTGAAATAAGTCAAAGTCACGCTTTTCCGCGCAGATTTTCACAATCAAAAAGTTCATATTCCTATTCAGGACCTCATAATATGTATGAATCTATCGACAAAAACATCATATTTCGTGTTTTCAGAGCGCTATCTACTGTTATATGGAGTTTGAAATAAGTCAAAATTACCACATTTTGAGCAGTTTCAAAGTATCGCAAATCACATAAATCTATCCAATACAACATAATACGCATCAATCCGTCCTCAAATGCACAAAATTTTGCGTTTCCAGCGAGTTATCAGCGTTTTTTCAAAAGTGCGTTATTTGGCATCATTTTTTGTGTTTTTAGAATGCTACTCGCAGTCTTACAAACTTTGGAATAAGTCGAAATCACGCTTTTCCGCGCAGATTCTCACAATCTAAAAGTTCATATTCCTATTCAGGACCTCATAATATGTATAAATCTATCGACAAAAACATCATATTTCGTGTTTTCAGAGCGCTATCTGCAGTTATATGGAGTTTGAAATAAGTCAAAATCACCACATTCTGAGCAGTTTCAAAGTATCGCAAATCACAAAAATCTATCCAATACAACATAATACGCATGAATCCGTCCTCAAATGCACCAAATTTTGTGTTTCCAGCGAGTTATCAGCGTTTTTTCTGAGTCTCGTTGAGAAATTTTTGACCCTGTAAATCTGCTCAGAAGCAAGATTTTGCTCAAAAAGTGAGTTATATGGCAGAATCTAGCACCAAATACATCATATTTCCGTGTTTTTAGAGTGCTGTTCGCAGTCTTACAAAATTTGGAATAAGTCGAAATCACGCTTTTCCGCGCAGATTTTCACTATCAAAAAGTTCATATTCCTATTCAGGACCTCATAATATGTATGAATCTATCGACAAAAACCTCATATTCCGTGTTTTCGGAGCGCTACCTGCAGTTATATGAAGTTTGGAATAAGTCAAAATTACCGCATTCTGAGCAGTTTCAGAGTATCGCAAATCACATAAATCTATCCAATACAACATAATACGCATGAATCCGTCCTCAAATGCACAAAATTTTGCGTTTCCAGCGAGTTATCAGTGTTTTTTCTGAGTCTTGTTGAGAAATTCTTGACTCTGTAAATCTGCTCAGAAATAAGATTCTGCTGCAAAAGTGCGTTATATGGCAGATTCTAGCATCAAATACATCATATTTCGTGTTTTTAGAGTGCTACTCGCAGTTTTACAAACTCTGGAATAAGTCGAAATCACGCTCTTCCGCGCAGATTTCCACAATCAAAAAGTTCATATTCCTATTCAGGACCTCATAACATGTATGAATCTATCGACAAAAACATTATATTTCGTGTTTTTAGAGCGCCATCTGCAGTTATATGAAGTTTGAAATAAGTAAAAATTACCACATTCTGAGCAACTTCAAAGTATCGCAAATCACATAAATCTATCCAATACAGCATAATACGCTTGAATCAGTAATCAAATGCACAAAATTTTGCGTTTCCAGCAAGTTATCATTATTTTTTCTCGTTGAGAAATTTTTGACTCAGTAAATCTGCTAAGAAGCAAGATTTTGCTTCAGATGTGCGTTATATGGCAGAATCTAGCACCAAATTCATCATATTTCGTGTTTTCAGAGTGCTATTCGCAGTTCTACAAACTTTGGAATAAGTTGAAATAACGCTTTTCCGCGCAGATTTTTGGAATCAAAAAGTTCATATTCCTATTCAGGACTTCATAATACGTATGAATCCATCGACAAAAACATCATATTTCGTGTTTTCAAAGCGCTATCTGCAGTTATATGAAGTTTGAAATAAGTCAAAATTACCACATTCTGAGCAGTTTCAAAGTATCGCAAATTACATAAATCTATTCAATACAACATAATACGCAAGAATCCGTCCTCAAATGCACAAAATTCTGCGTTTCCAGCGAGTTATCAGCGTTTACTCAAAAGTGCGTTATATGGCATAATTTTTTGTGTTTTTAGAGTGCTACTCGCAGTCTTACAAACTTTGGAATAAGTCGAAATCACGCTTTTCCGCGCAGATTCTTACAATCTAAAAGTTCATATTCCTATTCAGGACCTCATAATATGTATAAATCTATCGACATAAACATCATATTTCGTGTTTTCAGAGCGCCATCTGCAGTTATATGAAGTTTGAAATAAGTCAAAATCACCACATTCTGAGCAGTTTCAAAGTATCTCAAATCACAAAAATCTATCCAATAC
Organism: Dromius quadrimaculatus; assembly: GCA_963989225.1. Lineage (NCBI taxonomy): Eukaryota > Metazoa > Arthropoda > Insecta > Coleoptera > Carabidae > Dromius > Dromius quadrimaculatus. Next base: position 20,703 of record CAXDIG010000187.1, read on the forward strand.
AACATAATACGCATGAATCCGTCCTCAAATGCACCAAATTTTGTGTTTCCAGCGAGTTATCAGCGTTTTTTCTGAGTCTCGTTGAGAAATTTTTGACTCTGTAAATCTGCTCAGAAGCAAGATTATGCTTAAAAAGTGAGTTATATGGCAGAATCTAGCACCAAATACATCATATTTCGTGTTTTTAGAGTGCTGTTCGCAGTTTTACAAACTTTGGAATAAGTCGAAATCACGCTTTTTCGCGCTGATTTTCACATTCAAAAAGTTCATATTACTATCCAGGACCTCATAATATGTATGAATTTATTAACAAAACATCATATTTTGTGCTTTCAGAGCGCTATCTGCAGTTATATGAAGTTTGACATAAGTCAAAATTACCACATTCTGAGCAGTTTCAAAGTATCGCAAATCACATAAATCTATCCAAAACAACATGATACGCATGAATCCGTCCTCAAATGGACAAAATTCTGCGTTTCCAGCGAGCAATCAGCGTTTTTTCTGAGTCTCGTTGAGAATATTTTGACTCTAAATCTGCTCAGAAGCAAGATTATGCTTCAAAAGTGTGTTATATTGCAGAATCCAGCACTAAATACATCATATTTCGTGTCTTTAGAGTGCAATTCGCAGTTTTACAAACTCTTGAATGAGTCAAAATCACACTTTTTCGCGCAGATTTTCACAATCAAAAAGATCATATTCTTTCTCAGGACCTCATAATATGTATGAATCTATCGACAAAAACATCATATTTCGTGTTTTCAGAGCGCTATCTGCAGTGATATGAAGTTTGAAATAAGTCAAAATTACCACATTCTGAGCAGTTTCAAAGTATCGCAAATTACATAAATCTATCCAATACAACTTTATACGCATGAATCCGTCCTCAAATGCACAAAATTTTGCGTTTCCAGCGAGTTATCAGCGTTTTTCCTGAGTCTCGTTGAGAAATTTTTGACTCTGTAAATCTGCTCAGAAGCAGGATTCTGCTTCAAAAGTGCGTTATATGACAGAATCTAGCACCAAATACATCATATTGCGTGTTTTTAGAGTGCTATTCGCAGTTTTACAAACTTTGGAATAAGTCGGAATCATGCTTCTCCGCGCAAATTTTCACAATCAAAAAGTTCATATTCCTATTCAGGACCTCATAATATGTATGAATCTATCGACAAAAACATCATATTTCGTCTTTTAAGAGCGCTATCTGCAGTTACATGGAGTCTGAAATAAGTCAAAATTACCACATTCTGAGCAGTTTCAAAGTATCGCAAATCACATAAATCTATCCAATACAACATAATACGCATGAATCCGTCCTCAAATGCACAAAATTTTGCGTTTTCAGCTAGTTATCAGCATTTTTTCCTTCCTCGTTGAGAAATTTTTGACTCTGTAAATCTGCTCAGAAGCAAGATTTTGCTTCAGAAGTGCGTTATATAGCAGAATCTAGCACCAAATTCATCATATTTCGTGTTTTTAGAGTGCTATTCGCAGTTTTACAAACTTTGGAATAAGTCGAATTCACGCTTTTCCGCACAGATTTTCACAATCAAAAAGTTCATATTCCTAATCAGGACCTCATAATACGTATGAACCTATCGACAAAAACATCATATTTCGTGTTTTCAGAGCGCTAACTGCGGTTTATATGAAGTTTGAAATAAGTCAAAATTACCACATTCTGAGCAGTCTCAAAGTATCGCATATCACATAAATCTATCCAATACAACATAATACTCATGAATCAGTAATCAAATGCACAAAATTTTGCGTTTCCAGCGAGTTATCAGCATTTTTTCTGAGTCTCGTTGAGAGATTTCTGTCTCTGTAAATCTGCTCAGAAGCAAGATTTTGCTTTAAAATAGCGTTATATGGCAGAATCTAGCAACAAATTCATTTTAGAGTGCTATTCGCAGTTTTACAAACTTTGGGATAAGTCGGAATCACGCTTTTCCGCGCACATTTTCACAATCAAAAAGTTCATATTCCTATCTAGGACCTCATAATATGTATGAATCTATCGACAAAAACATCATATTGCGTGTTCTCAGAGCGCTATCTGCAGTTATATGAAGTTTGAAATAAGTCAGAATTACCACATTCTGAGCAGTTTCAAAGTATCGCAAATCACATTAATCTATCCAATACAACATAATACGCATGAATTCGTCCCCAAATGCACAAAATTTTGTGTTTCCAGCGAGTTATCAGCGTTTTTTCTGAGTCTTGTTGAGAAATTTTTGACTCTGTAAATCTGCTCAGAAGCAAGTTTTTGCTTCAAAAGTGCGTTATAAGGCAGAATCTAGAACCAAATACATCATATTTCGTGTTTTTAGAGTGCTACTCACAGTTTTACAAACTTTGGAATAAGTCTAAATCACGCTTTTCCGCGCAGATTCTCACAATCAAAAAGTTCATTACCTATTCAGGACCTCATAATATGTATAAATCTATCGACAAAATCATCATATTTCGTGTTTTTAGAGCGCTATCTGCAGTTACATGGAGTTTGAAATGAGTCAAAATTACCACATTCTGAGCAGTTTCAAAGTATCACAAATCACATAAATCTATCCAATACAACATAATACGCATGCATCAGTAATCCAATGCACAAAATTTTGCGTTTCCAGTGAGTTATCAGCGTCATTATTTTTTCTCGTTGAGAAATTTTTGACTCAGTTATCCTGCTCAGAAGTAAGATTTTGCTTTAGAAGTGCGTTAAATGGCAGAATCTAGCACAAAATTTATCATATTTCGTGTTTTTAGAGTGCTATTCGCAGTTTTACAAACTTTGGAATAAGTCGAAATCACGCTTTTCCGCGCAAATTTTCACAATCAAAAAGTTCATATTCCTATTCGGGACTTCATAATACGTATGAATCTATCGACAAAAACATCATATTCCGTGTTTTCAAAGCGCTATCGGCAGTTATATGAAGTTTGAAATAAGTCAAAATTACCACATTCTGAGCAGTTTCAAAGTATCGCAAATCACATAAATCTATGCAAAACAACATAATACGCATGAATCCGTCCTCAAATGCACAAAATTCTGCGTTTCCAGCGAGTTATCATTGTTTTTTTCTGAGTCTCGTTGAGAAATTTTTGACTCTGTAATTCTGCTCAGAAGCAAGATTTCCCCTCAAAGTGCGTTATATGGCAGAATCCAGCGCCAAATACATCATATTTCCTGTTTTTAGAGTGCTATTCGCAGTTTCACAAACTTTGGAATAAGTCAAAATCACGCTTTTCCTCGCAGATTTTCACAATCAAAAAGTTCATATTCCTATTCAGAACCTCATAATATATATAAATCTATCGACAAAAACATCATATTCCGTGTTTTCAGGGCGCTATCTGCAGTTATATGAAGTTTGGAATAATTACCACATTCTGAGCAGTTTCAAAGTATCGCAAATCACATAAATCTATCCAATACTACATAATACACATGAATCCGTCCTCAAATGCACAAAATTTTGCGTTTCCAGCGAGTTATCAGCGTTTTTCCTGAGTCTCGTCGAGAAATTTTTGACTGTGAATCTGCTCAGAAGCAAGATTTTGCTCCAAAAGTGTGTTATATGGCAGAATCTTGCACCAAATACATCATATTTTGTGTTTTTTGAGTGCTATTCGCAGTTTTACAAACTCTGGAATAAGTCTAAATCATGCTTTTTCGCGCAGATTTTTACATTCAAAAAGTCCATATTACTATTCAGGACCTCATAATATGTATGAATCTATCAACAAAAACATCATATTTCGTGCTTTCAGAGCGCTATCTGCAGTTATATGAAGTTTGAAATAGATGGAAATTACCACATTTTGAGCTGTTTCGGGGTATCGCGAATCACATAAGTCTATCCGATACAAATAATTCGCATAAATCCGTCCTCAAAAGCACAAAATTTTGCGTTTCAAGCGAGTTATCAGCGTTTTTTCTGAGTCTCGTTGAGAATTTTTTGACTCTGTAAATCTGCTCAGAAGCAAGATTCTGCTTTAAAAATGTGTTATATGGCAGAGTCTTGCACCAAATACATCATATTTTGTGTTTTTAGAGTGCTATTCGCAGTCATACAAACTCTGGAATAAGTCGAGATCACGCTTTACCGCTCAGATTTTCACAATCAAAAGCTCATATTCCTATTCAGGATCTCATAATATGTATATATCTATCGACAAAAACATCATATTCCGTGTTTTCAGAGCGCTGTCTGCAGTTTTATGAAGTTTGAAATAAGTCAAAATTACTACATTCTAAGCAGTTTCTAAGTATTGCAAATCACATAAATCTATCCAATACAACATAATACGCATAAATCCGTCCTTAGATGCACAAAATTTTGCGTTTCCAGCGAGTTATCAGCATTTTTTCTAAGTCTCGTTGAGAAAATTTTGACTCTGTAAATCTGCTCAGAAGCAAGATTTTGCTTCAGAAGTGCGTTATATCGTTAAAAACATCATATTTCGTGTTTTCAGAGCGCTATCTGCAGTAATATGAAGTTTGAAATAAGTCAAAATTACCACATTCTGAGCAGTTTCAAAGTATCGCAAATCACATGAATCTATCCAGTACAACATAATACGCATGAATCCGTCCTCAAATGCACAAAATTTTGCGTTTCCAGCGAGTTATCAGCGTTTTTTCTGAGTCTCGTTGAGAAATTTTTGACTCTGTAAATCTGCTCAGAAGCAAGATTTTGCTTTAAAAGTGCGTTATATGGCAGAATCTTGCACCAAATACATCATATGCCGTGTTTTTAGAGTGCTATTCGCAGTTGTACAAACTTTGGAATAAGTCGGAATCATGCTTCTCCGCGCAAATTTTCACAATCAAAAAGTTCATATTCCTATTCATGACCTCATAATATGTATGAATCTATCGACAAGTACATCATATTTCGTGTTTTCAGAGCGCTATCTGCAGTTAAATCAAGTTTGAAATAAGTCAAAATTACCACATTCTGAGCAGTCTCAAAGTATCGCAAATCACATAGATCTATCCAATACAACATAATACGCATGAATCAGTAATCAAATGCACAAAATTTTGCGTTTCCAGCGAGTTATCAGCATTTTTTCTGAGTCTCGTTGAGAGATTTCTGTCTCTGTAAATCTGCTCAGAAGCAAGATTTTGCTTCAAAATAGCGTTATATGGCAGAATCTAGCCCCAAATTCATCATATTTTGTGTTTTGAAAGTGCTATTCGCAGTTTCACAAACTCTGGAATAAGTCAAAATCACGCTTTTCCGCGCAGATTTTCACAATCAAAGAGTTCATATTCCCATTCAGGACCTCATGATATGTAAGAATCTATCGACAGAAACATCATATTCCGTGTTTTCAGAGCGCTATCTGCAGTTATATGAAGTTTGGAATAAGTCAAAATTACCACATTCTAGGCAGTTTCAAAGTATCGCAAATCACATAAATCTATTCAATACTACATAATACGCATGAATCCGTCCTCAAATGCACAACATTTTGCGTTTCCAGCGAGTTATCAGCGATTTTTCTGAGTCTCGTAAAGAAATTTTTTACTCTGAAAATCTGCTCTGAAGCAAGATTTTGCTTAAAAAGTGTGTTATATGGCAGAATCTAGCACCAAATACATCATATTTTGTGTTTTTAGAGTGCTATTCGCAGTCATACAAACTCTGGAATAAGTCGAAATCACGCTTTTCCGCGCAGATTTTAAGAATCAAAAAGCTCATATTCCTATTCGGACCTCATGATATGTATGAATCTATCGACAGAAACATCATATTCCGTGTTTTCAGAGCGCTATCTACAGTTATATGGAGTTTGAAATAAGTCAAAAAAACCACATTTTGAGCAGTGTCAAAGTATCGCAAATCACATATATCTATCCAATACAACATAATACGCATGAATCCGTCCTCAAATGCACAAAATTTTGCGTTCCCAGCGAGTTATCAGCGTTTTTTCAAAAGTGCGTTATATAGCAGAATCTAGCACCAAATACATAATTTTTTGTGTTTTTAGAGTGCTACTCGCAGTCTTACAAACTTTGGAATAAGTCGAGATCACGCTTTTCGCGCAGATTTTCACAATCCAAAAGTTCATATTCCTATTCAGGACCTCATAATATGTATGAATCTCTCGACAAAAACATCATAGTTCGTGTTTTCAGAGCGCTATCTGCAGTTATATGAAGTTTGAAATAAGTCAAAATCACCACATTCTGAGCAGTTTCAAAGTATCGCAAATCACAAAAATCTATGCAAAACAACATAATACGCATGAATCCGTCCTCGAATGCACAAAATTCTGCGTTTCCAGCGAGTTATCATTGTTTTTTTCTGAGTCTCGTTGAGAAATTTTTGACTCTGTAATTCTGCTCAGAAGCAAGATTTTGCTTCAAATAGCGTTATATGGCAGAATCTAGCCCCAAATTCATCATATTTTGTGTTTTTAAAGTGCTATTCGCAGTTTTACAAGCTCTGGAATAAGTCGAAATCACGCTTTTCCGCGCAGATTTTCACAATCAAAAAGTTCATATTCCTATTCAGGACCTCATGATATGTATGAATCTATCGACAGAAATATCATATTCCGTGTTTTCAGAGCGCTATCTGCAGTTATATGAAGTTTGGAATAAGTCAAAATTACCACATTCTGAGCAGTTTTCAAAGTATCGCAAATCACATAAATCAATCTTATACAACATAATACGCATGAATCCGTTTTCGAATGCACAAAATTCTGCGTTTCCAGCAAGTTACCAGCGTTTTTTCTGGGTCTCGTTGAGCAATTTTAGACTCTGTAAATCTGCTCAGAAGCAAGATTTTGCTTCAAAAGTGCGTTATATGGCAGAATCCAGCACCAAATACATCATATTCCGTGTTTTTAGAGTGCTATTCGCAGTTTCACAAACTCTGAAATAAGTTGGAATCACGCTTCTCCGCGCTGATTTTCACAATCAAAAAGTTCATATTCCTATTCAGGACCTCATAATATGTATAGATCTATCGATAAAAACATCATATTTCGTGTTCTCAGAGCGCTATCTGCAGTTATATGAAGTTTGAAATAAGTCAAAATTACCACATTCTGAGCAGTTTCAAAGTATCGCAAATCACACAAATCTATCCAATACAACATAATACGCATGAATCTGTCCTCAAATGCAGAAAATTTTGCGTTTCCAGCGAGTTATCAGTGTTTTTTCTGAGTCTCGTTGAGAAATTTTTGACTCAGCAGTTCTGCTCAGAAGCAAGATTTCGCTCAAAAAGTGCGTTATATGGAGGAATCTAGCACCAAATACATAATATTTCATGTTTTTAGAGTGCTACTCGCAGTTTTACAAACTTTGGAATAAGTCGGAATCACGCTTTTCCGCGCAGATTTTCACAATCAAAAAGTTCATATTCCTAATCAGGACCTCATAATATGTATGAATCTATCGACAAAAACATCATATTTCGTGTTTTCAGAGCGCTGTCTGCAGTTATATGAAGTTCGAAATGAGTCAAAATTACCACATTCTGAGCAGTTTCAAAGTATCGCAAATCACATAAATCTACCCAATACAACATAATACGCATAAAACCGTCCTCAAATTCACAAAATTTTGCGTTTCCAGCGAGTTATCAGCGTTTTCTCGTTGAGAAATTCTTGACTCTGTAAATCTGCTTAGAAATGAGATTTTGCTTCAAAAGTGCGTTATATGGCAGAATCTTGCACCAAATACATCATATTTCGTGCTTCTAGAGTGCTACTTGCAGTTTTACAAAGTTTGGAATAAGTCGAAATCACGCTTTTCCGCGCTGATTTTTACAATCAAAAAGTTCATATTTCTATTCAGGACCTCATAATATGTATGAATCTTTCGACAAAAACATCATATTGCGTGTTTTCAGAGCGCTATCTGCAGTTATATGAAGTTTGAAATAACTCAAAATTATCACATTCTGAGCAGTTTCAAAGTATCGCAAATCAGATAGGTCTATCCTATACAAATAATACGCATAAACCCGTCCTCAAATGCACAAAATTTCGCGTTTCCAGCAAGTTATCAGCGTTTTTTTGAGTCTCGTTGAGAAATTTTTGACTCTGTAAATTTGCTCAGAAGCAAGATTCTGCTCCAAAAGTGCGTTATATGGCAGAATCTGGCATTAAATACATCATATTTCGTGTTTTTACAGTGCTATTCGCAGTTTCAGAGACTTTGGAATAAATCAAAATCACGCTTTTCCGCGCAGATTTTCACAATCAAAAAGTTCATATTCCTATTCAGGACCCCATAAAATGTATGAATCTATCGACAAAAACCATAATATTTCGTGTTTTCAGAGCGCAATCTGCAGTTATATGAAGGTTGAAATAAGTCAAAATTACCACATTCTGGGCAGTTTCAAAATATCGCAAATTCCATAAATCTATCCAATACAACATAATACGCATGAATCCGTCCTCAAATGCACACAATTTTGCGTTTCCAGCGAGTTATCAGCGTTTTTTCTGAGTCTCGTTGAGAAATTTAGACTCTGTAAATCTGCTCAGAAGGAAGATTTTGCTTAAGAAGTGCGTTATATGGCAGAATCTAGCACCAAATACATCATATTCCGTGTTTTTAGAGTGCCATTCGCAGTTTTACAAACTTTGGAATGAGTCGGAATCACGCTTCTCCGCGCAAATTTCCACAATCAAAAAGTTCATATTCCTATTCAGGACCTCATAATATGTATGAATCTATCGACAAAAACATCATATTTCGTGTTTTCAGAGCGCTATCTGCAACTAAATCAAGTTTGAAATGGGTCAAAATTACAACATTCTGAGCAGTTTCAAAGTATCGCAAATCACATAAATCTATCCAATACAACATAATACGCATGAATCAGTGATCAAATGCACAAAATTTTGCGTTTCCAGCGAGTTATCAGCATTCCTTCTGAGTCTCGTTGAGGAATTTTTGACTCTGTAAATCTGCTCAGAAGCAAGATTTTGCTTCAAAAGTAGGTTATATGGCAGAATCTAGCAACAAATTCATCATATTTCGTGTTTTTAGAGTGCTATTCGCAGTTTTACAAACTTTGGGATAAGTCGGAATCACGCTTTTCCGCGCACATTTTCACAATCAAAAAGTTCATATTCCGATTCAGGACCTCATAATATGTATGAATCTATCGACAAAAACATCATATTACGTGTTCTCAGAGCGCTATCTGCAGTTATATGAAGTTTGAAATAAGTCAGAATTACCACATTCTGAGCAGCTTCAAAGTATCGCAAATCACATTAATCTATCCAATACAACATAATACGCATGAATTTGTCCACAAATGCACAAAATTCTGCGTTTCCCGCGAGTTATCCGCGTTTTTTCTGAGTCTTGTTGAGGAATTTTTGACTCTGTAAATCCGCTCAGAAGCAAGATTCTGCTTCAAAAGTGCGTTATATGGCAGAATCTAGAACCAAATACATCATATTTCGTGTTTTTAGAGTGCTGCCCGCAGTTTTACAAACTTTGGAATAAGTCGAAATCACGCTTTTCCGCGCAGATTTTCACAATCAAAAAGTTCATATTCCTATTCAGGACCTCATAATATGTATGAGTCTATCGACAGAAACATCATATTTCGTGTTTTTAGAGCGCTATCTGCAGTTACATGGAGTTTGAAATGAGTCAAAATTACCACATTCTGAGCAGTTTCAAAGTATCACAAATCACATAAATCTATCCAATACAACATAATACGCATGGATCAGTAATCAAATGCACAAAATTTAGCGTTTCCAGTGAGTTATCATTATTTTTTCTCGTTGAGAAATTTTTGACTCAGTAAATCTGCTCAGAAGCAAGATTTTGCTTCAGAAGTGCGTTATATGGCAGAATCTAGCACCAAATTCATCATATTCCGTGTTTTCAGAGTGCTATTCGCAGTTCTTAAAACTTTGGAATAAGTTGAAATCACGCTTTTTCCGCGCAGATTTTTGAAATCAAAAAGTTCATATTCCTATTCAGGACTTCATAATACGTATGAATCTATAGACAAAAACATCATATTTCGTGTTTTCAAAGCGCTATCTGCAGTTATATGAAGTTTGAAATAAGTCAAAATTACCACATTCTGAGCAGTTTCAAAGTATCGCCAATTACATAAATCTATCCAATACAACATAATACGCAAGAATCCGTCCTCAAATGCACAAAATTTAGCGTTTTCAGCGAGTTATCAGCGTTTTTTCTGAGCCTCGTTGAGAAAATTCTGACCCTGTTAATCTGCTCACAAGCAAGATTTTGCTTCAAATGTGCGTTATATGTCAGAGTCCAGCATCAAATACATCATATTTCGTGTTTTTAGAATGCTGTTCGCAGTTTCACAAACTTTGGAATAAGTCGAAATCACGCTTTTCCGCGCAGATTTTCACATTCAAGAAGTTCATATTTCTATCCAGGATCTCATAATATGTATGAATCTATCGACAAGAACATCATATTCCGTGCTTCCAGAGCACTATCTGCAGTTATATGAAGTTTGAAATAAGTCAGAATTACCACATTCTGAGTAGTTTCAAAGTATCGCAAATCACATAAATCTATCCAATACAACAAAGTACGCATGAATCAGTCCTCAAATGCACAGACTTTTGCGTTTCCAGCGAGTAATCAGCATTTTTTCTGAGTCTCGTTGAGAGATTTATGACTCTGTAAATCTGCTGAGAAGCAAGATTTTGCTTCGAAATAGCGTTATATGGCAGAATCTAGCCCCAAATTCATCATATTTCGTGTTTTTAGAGTGCTATTCGCTGTCTTACAAACTTTGAAATAAGACAAAGTCACGCTTTCCCCGCGCAGATTTTCACAATCAAAAAGTTCATATTCCTATTCAGGACCTCATAATATGTATGAATCTATCGACAAAAAACATCATATTTCGTGTTTTCAGAGCGCTATCTACAGTTATATGGAGTTTGAAATAAGTCAAAATTACCACATTTTGAGCAGTTTTAAAGTATCGCAAATCACATAAATCTATCCAATACAACATAATACGCATAAATCCGTCCTCAAATGCACAAAATTTTGCGTTTCCAGCGAGTTATCAGCGTTTTTTCAAAAGTGCGTTATATGGCATCATTTTTTGTGTTTTTAGAGTGCTACTCGCAGTCTTACAAACTTTGGAATAAGTCGAAATCACGCTTTTCCGCGCAGATTTTCACAATCTAAAAGTTCATATTCCTATTCAGGACCTCATAATATGTATAAATCTATCGACAAAAACATCATATTTCGTGTTTTCAGAGCGCTATCTGCAGTTATATGGAGTTTGAAATAAGTCAAAATCACCACATTCTGAGCAGTTTCAAAGTATCGCAAATCACAAAAATCTATCCAATACAACATAATACGCATGAATCCGTCCTCAAATGCACCAAATTTTGTGTTTCCAGCGAGTTATCAGCGTTTTTTTCTGAGTCTCGTTGAGAAATTTTTTGACCCTGTAAATCTGCTCAGAAGCAAGATTTTGCTCAAAAAGTGAGTCATATGGCAGAATCTAGCACCAAATACATCATATTTCCGTGTTTTTAGAGTGCTGTTCGCAGTCTTACAAAATTTGGAATAAGTCGAAATCACGCTTTTCCGCGCAGATTTTCACTATCAAAAAGTTCATATTCCTATTCAGGACCTCATAATATGTATGAATCTATCGACAAAAACATCATATTCCGTGTTTTCGGAGCGCTACCTGCAGTTATATGAAGTTTGGAATAAGTCAAAATTACCGCATTCTGAGCAGTTTCAGAGTATCGCAAATCACATAAATCTATCCAATACAACATAATACGCATGAATCCGTCCTCAAATGCACAAAATTTTGCGTTTCCAGCGAGTTATCAGTGTTTTTTCTGAGTCTCGTTGAGAAATTCTTGACTCTGTAAATCTGCTCAGAAATAAGATTCTGCTGCAAAAGTGCGTTATATGGCAGATTCTAGCATCGAATACATCATATTTCGTGTTTTTAGAGTGCTACTCGCAGTTTTACAAACTCTGGAATAAGTCGAAATCACGCTCTTTCGCGCAGATTTCCACAATCAAAAAGTTCATATTCCTACTCAGGACCTCATAACATGTATGAATCTATCGACAAAAACATTATATTTCGTGTTTTTAGAGCGCTATCTGCAGTTATATGAAGTTTGAAATAAGTAAAAATTACCACATTCTGAGCAACTTCAAAGTATCGCAAATCACATAAATCTATCCAATACAGCATAATACGCTTGAATCAGTAATCAAATGCACAAAATTTTGCGTTTCCAGCAAGTTATCATTATTTTTTCTCGTTGAGAAATTTTTGACTCAGTAAATCTGCTTAGAAGCAAGATTTTGCTTCAGATGTGCGTTATATGGCAGAATCTAGCACCAAATTCATCATATTTCGTGTTTTCAGAGTGCTATTCGCAGTTCTACAAACTTTGGAATAAGTTGAAATCACGCTTTTCCGCGCAGATTTTTGAAATCAAAAAGTTCATATTCCTATTCAGGACTTCATAATACGTATGAATCCATCGACAAAAACATCATATTTCGTGTTTTCAAAGCGCTATCTGCAGTTATATGAAGTTTTGAAATAAGTCAAAATTACCACATTCTGAGCAGTTTCAAAGTATCGCAAATTACATAAATCTATTCAATACAACATAATACGCAAGAATCCGTCCTCAAATGCACAAAATTCTGCGTTTCCAGCGAGTTATCAGCGTTTTCTCAAAAGTGCGTTATATGGCATAATTTTTTGTGTTTTTAGAGTGCTACTCGCAGTCTTACAAACTTTGGAATAAGTCGAAATCACGCTTTTCCGCGCAGATTCTCAACAATCTAAAAGTTCATATTCCTATTCAGGACCTCATAATATGTATAAATCTATCGACATAAACATCATATTTCGTGTTTTCAGAGCGCCATCTGCAGTTATATGAAGTTTGAAATAAGTCAAAATCACCACATTCTGAGCAGTTTCAAAGTATCTCAAATCACAAAAATCTATCCAATACAACATAATACGCATGAATCCGTCCTCAAATGCACCAAATTTTGTGTTTCCAGCGAGTTATCAGCGTTTTTTCTGAGTCTCGTTGAGAAATTTTTGACTCTGTAAATCTGCTCAGAAGCAAGATTTTGCTTAAAAAGTGAGTTATATGGCAGAATCTAGCACCAAATACATCATATTTCGTGTTTTTAGAGTGCTGTTCGCAGTTTTACAAACTTTGGAATAAGTCGAAATCACGCTTTTTCGCGCTGATTTTCACATTCAAAAAGTTCATATTACTATCCAGGACCTCATAATATGTATGAATTTATTAACAAAACATCATATTTTGTGCTTCCAGAGCGCTATCTGCAGTTATATGAAGTTTGACATAAGTCAAAATTACCACATTCTGAGCAGTTTCAAAGTATCGCAAATCACATAAATCTATCCAAAACAACATGATACGCATGAATCCGTCCTCAAATGGACAAAATTCTGCGTTTCCAGCGAGCAATCAGCGTTTTTTTCTGAGTCTCGTTGAGAATATTTTTGACTCTAAATCTGCTCAGAAGCAAGATTATGCTTCAAAAGTGTGTTATATTGCAGAATCCAGCACTAAATACATCATATTTCGTGTCTTTAGAGTGCAATTCGCAGTTTTACAAACTCTTGAATGAGTCAAAATCACACTTTTTCGCGCAGATTTTCACAATCAAAAAGATCATATTCTTTCTCAGGATCTCATAATATGTATGAATCTATCGACAAAAACATCATATTTCGTGTTTCTCAGAGCGCTATCTGCAGTGATATGAAGTTTGAAATAAGTCAAAATTACCACATTCTGAGCAGTTTCAAAGTATCGCAAATTACATAAATCTATCCAATACAACTTTATACGCATGAATCCGTCCTCAAATGCACAAAATTTTGCGTTTCCAGCGAGTTATCAGCGTTTTTCCTGAGTCTCGTTGAGAAATTTTTGACTCTGTAAATCTGCTCAGAAGCAGGATTCTGCTTCAAAAGTGCGTTATATGACAGAATCTAGCACCAAATACATCATATTGCGTGTTTTTAGAGTGCTATTCGCAGTTTTACAAACTTTGGAATAAGTCGGAATCATGCTCCTCCGCGCAAATTTTCACAATCAAAAAGTTCATATTCCTATTCAGGACCTCATAATATGTATGAATCTATCGACAAAAACATCATATTTCGTCTTTTAAGAGCGCTATCTGCAGTTACATGGAGTTTGAAATAAGTCAAAATTACCACATTCTGAGCAGTTTCAAAGTATCGCAAATCACATAAATCTATCCAATACAACATAATACGCATGAATCCGTCCTCAAATGCACAAAATTTTGCGTTTTCAGCTAGTTATCAGCTTTTTTTCCTTTCTCGTTGAGAAATTTTTGACTCTGTAAATCTGCTCAGAAGCAAGATTTTGCTTCAGAAGTGCGTTATATAGCAAAATCTAGCACCAAATTCATCATATTTCGTGTTTTTAGAGTGCTATTCGCAGTTTTACAAACTTTGGAATAAGTCGAATTCACGCTTTTCCGCACAGATTTTCACAATCAAAAAGTTTCATATTTCTAATCAGGACCTCATAATACGTATGAACCTATCGACAAAAACATCATATTTCGTGTTTTCAGAGCGCTAACTGCGGTTATATGAAGTTTGAAATAAGTCAAAATTACCACATTCTGAGCAGTCTCAAAAGTATCGCATATCACATAAATCTATCCAATACAACATAATACTCATGAATCAGTAATCAAATGCACAAAATTTTGCGTTTCCAGCGAGTTATCAGCATTTTTTCTGAGTCTCGTTGAGAGATTTCTGTCTCTGTAAATCTGCTCAGAAGCAAGATTTTGCTTTAAAATAGCGTTATATGGCAGAATCTAGCAACAAATTCATTTTAGAGTGCTATTCGCAGTTTTACAAACTTTGGGATAAGTCGGAATCACGCTTTTCCGCGCACATTTTCACAATCAAAAAGTTCATATTCCTATCTAGGACCTCATAATATGTATGAATCTATCGACAAAAACATCATATTGAGTGTTCTCAGAGCGCTATCTGCAGTTATATGAAGTTTGAAATAAGTCAGAATTACCACATTCTGAGCAGTTTCAAAGTATCGCAAATCACATTAATCTATCCAATACAACATAATACGCATGAATTCGTCCCCAAATGCACAAAATTTTGTGTTTCCAGCGAGTTATCAGCGTTTTTTTCTGAGTCTTGTTGAGAAATTTTTGACTCTGTAAATCTGCTCAGAAGCAAGTTTTTGCTTCAAAAGTGCGTTATAAGGCAGAATCTAGAACCAAATACATCATATTTCGTGTTTTTAGAGTGCTACTCACAGTTTTACAAACTTTGGAATAAGTCGAAATCACGCTTTTCCGCGCAGATTCTCACAATCAAAAAGTTCATTACCTATTCAGGACCTCATAATATGTATAAATCTATCGACAGAATCATCATATTTCGTGTTTTTAGAGCGCTATCTGCAGTTACATGGAGTTTGAAATGAGTCAAAATTACCACATTCTGAGCAGTTTCAAAGTATCACAAATCACATAAATCTATCCAATACAACATAATACGCATGCATCAGTAATCCAATGCACAAAATTTTGCGTTTCCAGTGAGTTATCAGCGTCATTATTTTTTCTCGTTGAGAAATTTTTGACTCAGTTATCCTGCTCAGAAGTAAGATTTTGCTTCAGAAGTGCGTTAAATGGCAGAATCTAGCACAAAATTTATCATATTTCGTGTTTTTAGAGTGCTATTCGCAGTTTTACAAACTTTGGAATAAGTCGAAATCACGCTTTTCCGCGCAAATTTTCACAATCAAAAAGTTCATATTCCTATTCGGGACTTCATAATACGTATGAATCTATCGACAAAAACATCATATTCCGTGTTTTCAAAGCGCTATCGGCAGTTATATGAAGTTTGAAATAAGTCAAAATTACCACATTCTGAGCAGTTTCAAAGTATCGCAAATTACGTAAATCTATCCAATACAACATATACGCAAGAATCTGTCCTTAAATGCACAAAATTTTGCGTTTTCAGCGAGTTATCAGCATTTTTTTCTGAGCCACGATGAGAAACTTTTGACCCTGTTAATCTGCTCCGAAGCAAGATTTGGCTTCAAAAGTGCGTTATATGGTAGAATCTAGCCTCAAATTCATCATATTTCGTGTTTTTTAGAGTGCTATTCGCAGTTCTACAAACTTTGGAATAAGTCGAAATCACGCTTTTCCGCGCAGATTTTCACAATCAAAAAGTTTATATTCCTATTCAGGACCCTCATAATATGTATGAATCTATCGACAAAATCATCATATTCCGTGTTTTTGAAGCGCTATCTGCATTTATATGAAGTTTGAAATAAGTCAAAATCACCACATTCTGAGCAGTTTCAAAGTATCGCAAATCACATAAATCTATGCAAAACAACATAATACGCATAAATCCGTCCTCAAATGCACAAAATTCTGCGTTTCCAGCGAGTTATCATTGTTTTTTTCTGAGTCTCGTTGAGAAATTTTTGACTATGTAATTCTGCTCAGAAGCAAGATTTCCCCTCAAAGTGCGTTATATGGCAGAATCTAGCGCCAAATACATCATATTTCCTGTTTTTAGAGTGCTATTCGCAGTTTCACAAACTTTGGAATAAGTCAAAATCACGCTTTTTCTCGCAGATTTTCACAATCAAAAAGTTCATATTCCTATTCAGAACCTCATAATATATATAAATCTATCACAAAAACATCATATTCCGTGTTTTCAGGGCGCTATCTGCAGTTATATGAAGTTTGGAATAATTACCACATTCTGAGCAGTTTCAAAGTATCGCAAATCACATAAATCTATCCAATACTACATAATACACATGAATCCGTCCTCAAATGCACAAAATTTTGCGTTTCTCAGCGAGTTATCATCGTTTTTTCTGAGTCTCGTCGAGAAATTTTTGACTGTGAATCTGCGCAGAAGCAAGATTTTGCTCCAAAAGTGTGTTATATGGCAGAATCTTGCACCAAATACATCATATTTTGTGTTTTTTGAGTGCTATTCGCAGTTTTACAAACTCTGGAATAAGTCTAAATCATGCTTTTTCGCGCAGATTTTTACATTCAAAAAGTCCATATTACTATTCAGGACCTCATAATATGTATGAATCTATCAACAAAAACATCATATTTCGTGCTTTCAGAGCGCTATCTGCAGTTATATGAAGTTTGAAATAGATGGAAATTACCACATTTTGAGCTGTTTCGGGGTATCGCGAATCACATAAGTCTATCCGATACAAATAATTCGCATAAATCCGTCCTCAAAAGCACAAAATTTTGCGTTTCAAGCGAGTTATCAGCGTTTTTTCTGAGTCTCGTTGAGAATTTTTTGACTCTGTAAATCTGCTCAGAAGCAAGATTCTGCTTTAAAAGTGTGTTATATGGCAGAGTCTTGCACCAAATACATCATATTTTGTGTTTTTAGAGTGCTATTCGCAGTCATACAAACTCTGGAATAAGTCGAGATCACGCTTTACCGCTCAGATTTTCACAATCAAAAAGCTCATATTCCTATTCAGGATCTCATAATATGTATATATCTATCGACAATAACATCATATTCCGTGTTTTCAGAGCGCTGTCTGCAGTTTTATGAAGTTTGAAATAAGTCAAAATTACTACATTCTAAGCAGTTTCTAAGTATTGCAAATCACATAAATCTATCCAATACAACATAATACGCATAAATCCGTCCTTAGATGCACAAAATTTTGCGTTTCCAGCAAGTTATCAGCATTTTTTCTAAGTCTCGTTGAGAAATTTTTGAGTCTGTAAATCTGCTCAGAAGCAAGATTTTGCTTCAGAAGTGCGTTATATCGTTAAAAACATCATATTTCGTGTTTTCAGAGCGCTATCTGCAGTAATATGAAGTTTGAAATAAGTCAAATTACCACATTCTGAGCAGTTTCAAAGTATCGCAAATCACATGAATCTATCCAGTACAACATAATACGCATGAATCCGTCCTCAAATGCACAAAATTTTGCGTTTCCAGCGAGTTATCAGCGTTTTTTCTGAGTCTCGTTGAGAAATTTTTGACTCTGTAAATCTGCTCAGAAGCAAGATTTTGCTTTAAAAGTGCGTTATATGGCAGAATCTTGCACCAAATACATCATATGCCGTGTTTTAGAGTGCTATTCGCAGTTGTACAAACTTTGAAATAAGTCGGAATCATGCTTCTCCGCGCAAATTTTCACAATCAAAAAGTTCATATTCCTATTCAGGACCTCATAATATGTATGAATCTATCGACAAGTACATCATATTTCGTGTTTTCAGAGCGCTATCTGCAGTTAAATCAAGTTTGAAATAAGTCAAAATTACCACATTCTGAGCAGTCTCAAAGTATCGCAAATCACATAGATCTATCCAATACAACATAATACGCATGAATCAGTAATCAAATGCACAAAATTTTTGCGTTTCCAGCGAGTTATCAGCATTTTTTCTGAGTCTCGTTGAGAGATTTCTGTCTCTGTAAATCTGCTCAGAAGCAAGATTTTGCTTCAAAATAGCGTTATATGGCAGAATCTAGCAACAAATTCATTTTAGAGTGCTATTCGCAGTTTTTACAAACTTTGGGATAAGTCGGAATCACGCTTTCCCGCGCACATTTTCACAATCAATAAGTTCATATTCCTATTCAGGACCTCATAATATGTATGAATCTATCGACAAAAACATCATATTGCGTGTTCTCAGAGCGCTATACGCAGTTATATGAAGTTTGAAATAAGTCAGAATTACCACATTCTGAGCAGTTTTAAAGTATCGCAGATCACATTAATCTATCCAATACAACATAATACGCATGAATTCGTCCCCAAATGCACAAAATTTTGTGTTTCCAGCGAGTAATCAGCGTTTTTTCTGAGTCTTGTTGAGAGATTTTTGACTCTGTAAATCTGCTCAGAAGCAAGATTTTGCTTCAAAAGTGCGTTATAAGGCAGAATCTAGAACCAAATACATCATGTTTCGTGTTTTTAGAGTGCTACTCGCAGTTTCACAAACTTTGGAATAAGTCGAAATCACGCTTTTCCGCGCAGATTCTCACAATCAAAAAGTTCATATTCCTATTCAGGACCTCATAATATGTATAAATCTATCGACAAAATCATCATATTTCGTGTTTTTAGAGCGCTATCTGCAGTTACATGGAGTTTGAAATGAGTCAAAATTACCACATTCTGAGCAGTTTCAAAGTATCACAAATCACATAAATCTATCCAATACAACATAATACGCATGAATCAGTAATCAAACGCACAAATTTTGCGTTTCCAGTGAGTTATCAGCGTCATTATTTTTTCTCGTTGAGAAAATTTTTGACTCAGTTATTCTGCTCAGAAGCAAGATTTTGCTTCAGAAGTGCGTTAAATGGCAGAATCTAGCACAAAATTCATCATATTTCGTGTTTTTAGAGTGCTATTCGCAGTTTTACAAACTTTGGAATAAGTCGAAATCACGCTTTTCCGCGCAAATTTTCATAATCAAAAAGTTCATATTCCTATTCGGGACTTCATAATACGTATGAATCTATCGACAAAAACATCATATTCCGTGTTTTCAAAGCGCTATCGGCAGTTATATGAAGTTTGAAATAAGTCAAAATTACCACATTCTGAGCAGTTTCAAAGTAACGCAAATTACGCAAAATCTATCCAATACAACATAATACGCAAGAATCTGTCCTCAAATGCACAAAATTTTGCGTTTTCAGCGAGTTATCAGCATTTTTTCTGAGCCTCGTTGAGAAACTTTTGACCCTGTTAATCTGCTCCGAAGGCAAGATTTTGCTTCAAAAGTGCGTTATATGGTAGAATCTAGCCTCAAATTCATCATATTTCGTGTTTTTAGAGTGCTATTCGCAGTTCTACAAACTTTGGAATAAGTCGATATCACGCTTTTCCGCGCAGATTTTCACATTCAAAAAGTTTATATTCCTATTCAGGACCTCATAATATGTATGAATCTATCGACAAAATCATCATATTCCGTGTTTTCGAAGCGCTATCTGCATTTATATGAAGTTTGAAATAAGTCAAAATTACCACATTCTGAGCAGTTTCAAAGTATCGCAAATCACATAAATCTATGCAAAACAACATAATACGCATGAATCCGTCCTCAAATGCACAGAATTCTGCGTTTCCAGCGAGTTAACATTGTTTTTTTCTGAGTCTCGTTGAGAAATTTTTGACTCTGTAATTCTGCTCAGAAGCAAGATTTCCCTTTAAAAAGTGCGTTATATGGCAGAATCTAGCACCAAATACATCATATTCCCTGTTTTTAGAGTGCTATTCGCAGTTTCACAAACTTTGGAATAAGTCCAAAATCACGCTTTTCCTCGCAGATTTTCACAATCAAAAAGTTCATATTCCTATTCAGAACCTCATAATATATATAAATCTATCGACAAAAACATCATATTCCGTGTTTTCAGGGCGCTATCTGCAGTTATATGAAGGTTGAAATAAGTCAATAGATTCATACATATTATGAGGTCCTG
This sequence comes from Dromius quadrimaculatus, assembly GCA_963989225.1. Lineage (NCBI taxonomy): Eukaryota > Metazoa > Arthropoda > Insecta > Coleoptera > Carabidae > Dromius > Dromius quadrimaculatus. The sequence continues at coordinate 41,330 of CAXDIG010000187.1, forward strand.
AATAGAAATATGAACTTTTTGATTGTGGAAATTTGCGCGGAAAAGCGTGATTTCGACTTATTCCAGAGTTTGTAAAACTGCGAATAGCACTCTAAAAACACGAAATATGATGTATTTGGTGCTAGATTCTGCCATATGACGCACTTTTAGAACAAATTCTTGCTTCTGAGCAGATTTATAGAGTCAAAAATTTCTCAACGATACTCAGAAGAAACCACGCCGATAACTTGCTGGAAACGCCAAATTTTGGGCATTTGAGGACGGGTTCATTGCGTATTATGTAGTATTGGATAGATTTATGTGATTTGCGATACTTTGAAACTGCTCAGAATGTGGTAATTTTGACTTATCTCAAACTTCATATAACTGCATATAGCGCTCTGAAAACACGAAATATGATGTTTTTGTCAATAGATTCATACATATTATGAGGTCCTGAATAGGAATATGAATTGTTTGATTGTGAAAATCTGCGCGGAAAAGCGTGATAACGACTCATCCCAGAGTTTGTAAAACTGCAAATAGCACTCTAAAAACACGAAATATGATGTATTTGATGCTAGATTCTGCCATATAACGCACTTTTGAAGCAAAATCTTACTTCTGAGCAGATTTACAGAGTCAAAAATTTCTCAACAAGACTCAGAAAAAACGCCGATAACTTGCTGGAAACGCATAATTTTGTGCACTTGAGGACGGATTCATGCGTATTATGTTGTATTGGATAGATTTATGTGATTTGCGATATTTTGAGACTGCTCAGAATGTGGTTATTTTGACTTATTTCAAACTCCATATAACTGCAGATAGCGCTCTGAAAACACGAAATATGATGTTTTTTTCAATAGATTCATACATATTATGAGGTCCTGAATAGGAATATGAACTTTTTGAATGTGGAAATCTGCGCGGAAAAGCGTGATTTCGACTTATTCCAAAGTTTGTTAAACTGCAAATAGCACTCTGAAAACACGAAATATTATGTATTTGGTGCTAGATTTTGCCATATATCGCACTTTTGAAGCAGAATCTTGCTTCTGAGCAGATTTACAGAGTCAAAAATTTCTCAACGAGACTCAGAAAAAACGCCGATAACTTGCTGGAAACGCAAAATTTTGTGCATTTGAGGACGGTTCTATGCGTATTATGTTGTATTGGATGGATTTATGTGATTTGCGATACTTTGAAACTGCTCAGAATGTGGTAATTTTGACTTATTTCAAACTTCATATGACTGCAGATAGCGCTCTGAGAACACGGAATATGATGTCCTTGTCAATTGATTCATACATATTATATAGGTCCTGAATAGGAATATGGACTTTTTGATTGTGAAAATCTGCGCGGAAAAAGCATGATTTTGACTCATTCCAAAGTTTGTAAAACTGCAAATAGCACTCTAAAAACACATAATATGATGTATTTGGTGCTAGATTCTGACATATAACGCACTTTTGAAGCAAAATATTGCTTCTGAGCAGATTTACAGAGTCCAAAATTTCTCAACGAGACTCAGAAAAAAACGCCGATAACTTGCTGGAAACGCAAAATTTTGTGCATTTGAGGACGGATTCATGCGTTTTATGTTGTATTGGATAGATTTATGTGATTTGCGATACTTTGAAACTGCTCAGAATGTGGTAATTTTGACTTATTTCAAACTTCATATAACTGCAGATAGCGCTCTGAAAACACGAAATTTGATGTTTTTGTCAGTAGATTCTTACATATTATGAGGGTCCTGAATAGGAGTATGGACTTTTTGAATGTAAAAATCTGCGCGGAAAAGCGTGATTCCGACTTATTCCAAAGTTTGTAAAACTGCAAATGGCACTCTAAAAACACGAAATATGATGTATTTGGTGCTAGATTCTGCCATATAACGCACTTTTGGAGCAAAATCTTGCTTCTTAGCAGATTTTTAGAGTCAAAAATTTTCTCAACGAGACTCAGAAAAAAACGCCGATAACTTGCTGGAAACGCAAAATTTTGTGCATTTGAGGACGGATTCATGCGTATTATGTTGTATTGGATAGATTTATGTGATTTGCGATACTTTGAAACTGCTCAGAATGTGGCAATTTTGACTTATTTCAAACTTCATATAACTGCAGATAGCGCTCTGAAAACACGAAATATGATGTTTTTTGTCAATAGATTCATACATATTATGAGGTCCTGGATAGGTATATGAATTTTTTGATTGTGAAATTAGCGCGGAAAAGCGTGATTTCGACTTATTTCAAAGTTTGTAAAACTGCAAGTAGCACTCTAAAAACACGAAATATGATGTATTTGGTGCTGGATTCTGCCATAAAACGCTCCTATGAAGCGGAATCTTGCTTCTGAGCAGATTCACAGAGTCAAAAATTTCTCAACGAGACTCAGAAAAAACGCCGATAACTTGCTGGAAACGCAAAATTTTGTGCATTTGAGGACGGATTCTTGCGTATTATGTTATATTGGATAGATTTATGTGATTTGCGATGCTTCAAAACTGCTCAGAATGTGGTAATTTTACTTAAATCAAACTTTATATAACTGCAGATAGCGCTCTAAAACCACGAAATATAATGTTTTTGTCGATAGATCCATACATATTATGATGTCCTGTATAGGAATATGAACTTTTTGATTGTGATATTCTGCGCGGAAAAAAAGTGATTTTGACTCATTCCAAAGATTGTAAAACTGCAAATAGCACTCTAAAAACACGAAATATGATGTATTTGGTGCTAGATTTTGCCATATAACGCACTTTTGAAGCAAAATTTTGCTTCTGAGCAGATTTACAGTCAAAAATTTCTCAACGAGACTCAGGAAAAAACGCCGATAACTTGCTGGAAACGCAAAATTTTGTGCATTTGGGGACAGATTCATGCGTATTTTGTTGAATTGGATGGATTTATGTGATTTGCGATACTTTGAAACTGCTCAGAATGTGGTAATTTTGACTTATTTCAAACTACATATAACTGCAGATAGCGCTCTGAAAACACGAAATATGATGTTTTTGTTAATAGATTTATACATATTATGAAGTCCTGAATAGGAATATGGAATTTTTGATTGTGAAAATCTGCGCGGGAAAGCGTGATTTCGACTTATTCCAAAGTTTGAAAAACTGCAAATAGCACTCTAAAAACACGAAATATGATGTATTTGGTGCTAGATTCTGCCATGAAACGCACTTTTGAAGCAAAATCTTGCTACTGAGCAGATTTACAGAGTCAAAAAATTTCTCAACGAGAATCAGAAAAAATGCCAATAACTGGCTGGAAACGCAAAATTTTGTGCATTTGAGGACGGATTCATGCGTATCATGTTGTATTGGATAGATTTATGTGATTTGCCATACTTTGAAACTGCTCAGAATGTGGTAATTTTGACCTATTTCAAACTTCATATAACTGCAGATAGCGCTCAGAAAACACGAAATATGATGTTTTTGTCAATTGATTCATACATATTATGAGGTCCTGAATAGGAATATGAACTTTTTTTTTGTGAAAATCTGCACGGGAAAGCGTGATCCCGACTTATTCCAGAGTTTGTAAAACTGCAAATAAACACTCTAAAAACACGAAATATGATGTATTTGGTGCTAGATTCTGCCATATAACGCACTTTTAAAGCAAAATCTTGCTTCTGAGCAGATTTACAGAGCCATAAATGTCTTAACGAGACTCAGAAAAAACGCCGATAACTTGCTGGAAACGTAAGATTTTTTGCATTCGAGGACGGAATCATGCCTTTTATGTTGTATTGGATAGATTTATGTGATTTACGATACTTTGAAACTGCTCAGAATGTGGTAACTTTGACTTATTCCAAACTTCATATAACTGCAGATAGAGCTCTGAAAACACGGAATATGATGTTTTTGTCAATAGATTCATACATATTATGAGGTCCTGAATAGGAATTTGGGCTTTTTGATTGTGAAAATCTGCGCGGAAAAGCGTTGATTTCGACTTATTCCAAAGTTTGTAAAACTGCGAATAGCACTCTAAAAACACGGAATATAATGTATTTGGTGCTAGATTCTGCCATATAACGCACTTTCGAAGCAATATCTTGCTTCTGAGCAAATTTACAGAGTCAAAAATCTCTCAACGAGACCCAGAAAAACGCCGATAACTTGCTGGAAACGCAAAATTTCGTGCATTTGAGGACGAATTCATGCGTATTATGTTGTATTGGATAGATTTATGTGATTTGCGATACTTTGAAGCTGCTCAGAATGTGGTAATTTTGACTTATTTCAAACTTCATATAACTGCAGATAGCGCTCTGAAAACACCGAAATATGATGTTTTTGTCAATAGATTCATACTTATTATGAGGTCCTGAATAGGAATATGAACTTTTCGATTGTGAAAATTGGCGCGGGAAAGCGTGATTTCGACTTATTCCAGAGTTTGTAAAACTGCAAATAGCACTCTAAAAACACGAAATATGATGTATTTGGTGCAAGATTCTGCCATATAACGCACTTTTAAAGCAAAATCTTGCTTCAGAGCAGATATACAGAGTCAAAAATTACTCCACGAGACTCAGAAAAAAACGCCGATAACTTGCTGGAAACGCAAAATTTTGTGCATTTGAGGGACGGATTCATCCGTATTATGTTGCATTGGATTGATTTATGTGATTTGCGATACTTTGAAACTGCTCAGAATGTGGTAATTTTGACTTATTTCAAACTTCATATAACTGCAGATAGCGCTCTGAAAACACGAAATATGATGCTTTTGTCAATCGATTTATACATATTAGTGGTCCTGAATAGAAATATGAGCTTTTGGATTGTGAAAATCTGCGCGAAAAAGCGTGATTTCGACTTATTCCAAAGTTTGTAAAACTGCAAATTGCACTCTAAAAACACAAAATATGATGTATTTGGTGCTAGATTCTGCCATATAACGCGTTTTTGGAGCAAAATCTTGCTTCTGAGCAGATTAACAGAGTCAAAAATTTCTCAACGAGACTCAGAAAAAACGCCGATAACTTGCTGGAAACGCAAATTTTGTGCATTTGAAGACGGATTCATGCGTATTATGTTGTATTGGATTGATTTATGTGATTTGCGAGACTTTGAAACTGCTCAGAATGTGATAATTTTGACTTATTTCAAACTTCATATAACTGCAGATAGCGCTCTAAAAACACGAAATATGATGTTTTTGTCAATCGATTCATACATATTATGAGGTCCTGAATAGAAATATGACCTTTGGGTTGTGAAAATCTGCGCGAAAAAGCGTGATTCCGACTTATTCCAAAGTTTGTGAAACTGCAAATTGCACTCCAAAAACACGAGATATGATGTATTTGGTGCTAGATTCTGCCATATAACGCACTTTTGGAGAAAAATCTTGCTTCCGAGCAGATTAACAGAGTTAAAAATTTCTCAACGACACTCAGAAAAAACGCCGATAATTTGCTGGAAACGCAAAATTTTGTGCATTTGAGGACGGATTATTGCGTATTATTTTATATTGGATAGATTTATGTGATTTGCGATGCTTTAAGACTGCTCAGAATGTGGTAATTTTACTTATATCAAACTTCATATAACTGCAGATAGCGCTCTAAAACCACGCAATATATTGTTTTTGTCGAAAGATCCATACATACTATGATGTCCTGTATAGGAATATGAACTTTTTGATTGTGAAAATCTGCGCGGAAAAAAGTGATTTTGACTCATTCCAAAGATTGTAAAACTGCAAATAGCACTCTAAAAACACGAAATATGATGTATTTGGTGCTAGATTTTGCCATATAACGCACTTTTGAAGCAAAATCTTGCTTCTGAGCAGATTTACAGAGTCAAAAATTTCTCAACGAGACTCAGAAAAAACGCCGATAACTTGCTGGAAACGCAAAATTTAGTGCATTTGGGGACAGATTCATGCGTATTATGTTGAATTGGATGGATTTATGTGATTTGCGATACTTTGAAACTGCTCAGAATGTGGTAATTTTGACTTATTTCAAACTACATATAACTGCAGATAGCGTTCTGAAAACACGAAATATGATGTTTTTGTTAATAGATTCATACATATTATGAAGTCCTGAATAGGAATATGTACTTTTTGATTGTGAAAATCTGCGCGGAAAAGCGTGATTTCGACTCATTCCAAAGTTTGTAAAACTGCAAATAGCACTCTAAAAACACGAAATATGATGTATTTGGTGCTAGATTCTGCCATATATTGCACTTTTGAAGCAAAATCTTGCTCCTGAGCAGATTTACAGAGTCAAAAATTTCTCAACGACACAAAAAAAAACGCCGATAACTTGCTGGAAACGCAAAATTTTGTGCATTTGAGAACGGATTCATGCGTATTATGTTGTATTGGATACATTTATGTGATTTGCGATACTTTGAAACTGCTCAGAATGTGGTAATTTTGACTTATTTCAAACTTCATATAACTGCAGATAGCGCTCTGAAAACACGAAATATGATATTTTTGTCAATAGATTCAAACATATTACGAGGTCCTGAATAGGAATATGAACTTTTTGATTGTGAAAATCTGCGCGGAAAAGCGTGATTTCGACTTATTCCAAAGTTTGTAAAACTGCGAATAGCACTCTAAAAACACGAAATATGATGTATTTGGTGCTAGATTCTGCCATATAACGCACTTTTAAAGCAAAATCTTGCTTCTGAGCAGATTCACAGAGTCAAAAATTTCTCAACGAGACTCAGAAAAAACGCCAATTACTTGCTGAAAACGCAAAATTTTGTGCATTTGAGGACCAATTCATGCGTATTATGTTGTATTGGATAGATTTATGTGATTTACGATACTTTGAAACTGCTCAGAATGTGGTAACTTTGACTTATTCCAAACTTCATATAACTGCAGATAGAGCTCTAAAAACACGAAATATGATGTATTTGGTGCTAGATTCTGCCATATAACGCACTTTCGAAGCAAAATCTTGCTTCTGAGCAGATTTACAGAGTCAAAAATCTCTCAACGAGACCCAGAAAAACGCCGATAACTTGCTGGAAACGCAAAATTTTGTGCATTTGAGGACGGATTCATGCGTATTATGCTGTATTGGATTGATATATGTGATTTGCGATACTTTGAAACTGCTCATAATGTGGTAATTTTGACTTATTTCAAACTTCATATAACTGCAGATAGCGCTCTGAAAACACGAAATATGATATTTTTGTTGAAAGATTCATACATATTATGAGGTCCTGAATGGAAATATGAACTTCTTGATTGTGAAAATCTACGCGGAAAAGCGTGATTTCGACATATTCCAAAGTTTGTAAAACTGCAAATAGCACTGTAAAAACGCGAAATATGATGTATTTGGTGCTAGATTCTGCCATATAACGCACTTTTGAAGCAAAATCTTGCTTCTGAGCAGGTTTACAGAGTCAAAAATTCCTCAACGAGAGTCAGAAAAAACTCCGATAACTTGCTGGAAACGCAAAATTTCATGCATTTGAGGACGGATTCATGCGTATCATGTTGTATAGGATAGATTTATGTGATTTGCGATACTTTGGAACTGCTCAGTATGTGGTAATTTTGACTTATTTTAAACTTCATATAACTGCAGATAGTGCTCTGAAAACACGAAATATGATGTTTTTGTCAATAGATTCATACATATTATAAGGTCCTGAATGGAAATATGAACTTTTTGATTGTGAAAACCTGCGCGGAAAAGCGTGATTCCGACTTACTCCAAAGTTTGTAAAACTGCAAATAGCACTCTAAAAACACGGAATATGATGTTTTTGGTGCTAGATTCTGCTATATAACGCAATTTTGGAGCAAAATCCTGCTTCTGAGCAGATATACAGAGTCAAAAATTTCTCAACAAGACCCAGAAAAAACGCCGAAAACTTGCTGAAAACGCAAAATTTTGAGCATTTGAGGACGGATTCATGCGTATTATGTTGTATTGGATAGATTTATGTGATTTGCGATACTTTGAAACTGCTCAGAATGAGGTAATTTTGACTTATTTCAAACTTCATATAACTGCAGATAGCGCTCTGAAAACACGAAATATGATGTTTTTGTCAATAGATTCATTCATATTATTAGGTCATGAATAGGAATATGAACTTTTTGATTGTGAAAGTCTGCGCGGAAAAGCGTGATTTCGACTTACTCCAAAGTTTGTGAAACTGCATATAGCGCACTAAAAACACGAAATATGATGTATTTAGTGCTAGATTCTGCCATATAACGCACTTTTGAAGCAAAATCTCACTTCTGAGCAGTTTTACAGAGTCAAAACTTTCACAACGAGACTCAGAAGAAACGCCGATAACTTGCTGGAAACGCAAAATTTTGTGCATTTGAGGACTGATTCATGCGTATTATGTTGTATTGGATAGACTTATGTTATTTGCTATACTTTGAAACTGCTCAGAATTATGACTAATTATGGTAATTATGACTTATTTCAAACTTCATATAACTGCAGATAGCGCTCTGAAAACACAAAATATGATGTTTTCGTCAATAGATTCATACATATAATGAGGTCCTGAATAGGAATACGAACTTTTTGATCGTGAAAATCTGCGCGAAGAAGCGTGATCTCGAATTATTCCAAAGTTTGTAAAACTGCAAAGCACCTCTAAAAACACGAAATATGATGTATTTGGTGCTAGATTCTGCCATATAACGCACTTTTAAAGCAAAATCTTGCTCCTGAGCAGATTTACAGAGTCAGAAATTTCTCAAAGACACAAAAAAAAACGCCGATAACTTGCTGGAAACGCAAAATTTCGTGCATTTGACGACGGATTCATGCGTATTATGTTGTATTGTTGAAATATGATGTTTTTGTCAATAGATTCATACATATTATGAGGTCCTGAATAGGAATATGAACTTTTCGATTGTGAAAATTGGCGCGGGAAAGCGTGATTTCGACTTATTCCAAAGTTTGTAAAACTGCAAATAGCACTCTAAAAACACGGAATATGATGTGTTTGGTGCTAGATTCTGCCATATAACGCGTTTTTAAAGCAAAATCTTGCTTCAGAGCAGATATACAGAGTCAAAAATTTCTCAACGAGACTTAGAAAAAACGCCGATCACTTGCTGGAAACGCAAAATTTTGTGCATTTGAGGACGGATTCATGCGTATTATGCTGTATTGGATTGATATATGTGATTTGCGATACTTTGAAACTGCTCATAATGTGGTAATTTTGACTTATTTCAAACTTCATATAACTGCAGATAGCGCTCTGAAAACACGAAATATGATGTTTTTGTCAATCGATTCATACATATTATGAGGTCCTGAATGAAAATATGAGCTTTTGGATTGTGAAAATCTGCGCGAAAAAGCGTGATTCCGACTTATTTCAAAGTTTGTAAAACTGCAAATTGCACTCCTAAAACACGAAATATGATGTATTTGGTGCTAGATTCTGCCATATAACGCACTTTTGGAGAAAAATCTTGCTTCCAAGCAGATTAACAGAGTTAAAAATTTCTCAACGAGACTCAGAAAAAACGCCGATTACTTGCTGGAAACGCAAAATTTTGTGCATTTGAGGACGGATTCATGCGTATTATGTTGTATTGGATAGATTTATGTGATTTGCGATACTTTGAAACTGCTCAGAATGTGGAAATTTTGACTTATTTCAAACTTCATATAACTGCAGATAGCGCTCTGAAAACACGGAATATGATATTTTTGTTGAAAGATTCATACATATTATGAGGTCCTGAATGGAAATATGAACTTTTTGATTGTGAAAATCTACGCGGAAAAGCGTGATTTCGACTTATTCCAAAGTTTGTAAAACTGCAAATAGCACTCTAAAAACACTGAATATTATGTATTTGGTGCTAGATTCTGCTATATAACGCAATTTTGGAGCAAAGTCTTGCTTCTGAGCAGATATACAGAGTCAAAAATTTCTCAACAAGACCCAGAAAAAAACGCCGAAAACTTGCTGGAAACGCGAAATTTTGAGCATTTGATGACGGATTCATGCGTATTATGTTGTATTGGATAGATTTATGTGATTTGCGATACTTTGAAACTGCTCAGAATGAGGTAATTTTGACTTATTTCAGACTTCATATAACTGCAGATAGCGCTCTAGAAACACGAAATATGATGTTTTTGTCAATAGATTCATTCATATTATTAGGTCATGAATAGGAATATGAACTCTTTGATTGTGAAAGTCTGCGCGGAAAAGCGTGATTTCGACTTACTCCAAAGTTTGTAAAACTGCATATAGCGCCCTAAAAACACGAAATATGATGTATTTGGTGCTAGATTCTGCCATATAACGCACTTTTGAAGCAAAATCTCACTTCTGAGCAGTTTTACAAAGTCAAAACTTCCACAACGAGACTCAGAAAAAACGCCGCTAACTTGCTGGAAACGCAAAATTTTGTGCATTTGAGGACTGATTCATGCGTATTATGTTGTATTGGATAGACTTATGTTATTTGCGATACTCTGAAACTGCTCAGAATGTGGTAATTATGACTTATTTCAAACTTCATATAACTGCAGATAGCGCTCTGAAAACACAAAATATGATGATGATGATACATATTATGAGGTCCTGAATAGGAATACGAACTTTTTGATCGTGAAAATCTGCGCGAAGAAGCGTGATTTCGAATTATTCCAAAGTTTGTAAAACTGCAAAAAGCACTCTAAAAACACGAAATATGATGTATTTGGTGCTAGATTCTGCCATATAACGCACTTTTAAAGCAAAATCTTGCTCCTGAGCAGATTTACAGAGTCAGAAATTTCTCAAAGACACAAAAAAATACGCCGATAACTTGCTGGAAACGCAAAATTTTGTGCAGTTGACGACGGATTCATGCATATTATGTTGTATTGGATACATTTATGTGATTTGCGATACTTTGAAACTGCTCAGAATGTGGTAATTTTGACTTATTTCAAACTTCATATAACTGCAGATAGCGCTCTGAAAACACGGAATATGATATTTTTTGTCGATAGATTCATACATATTATGAGGTCCTGAATAGGAATATGAACTTTTTGATTGTGAAAATCTCCGCGGAAAAGCGTGATTTCGACTTATTCCAAAGTTTGTAAAACTGCGAATAGCACTCTAAAAACACAAAATATGATGTATTTGGTGCTAGATCCTGCCATATAACGCACTTTTGAAGCAAAATGTTGCTTCTGAGCAGATTCACAGAGTCAAAAATTTCTCAACGAGACTCAGAAAAAACGCCGATAACTTGCTGGAAACGCAAAATTTTGTGCATTTAAGGACGGATTCATGCGTATCATGTTGTATTGGATAGATTTATGTGATTTGCGATACTTTGAAACTGCTCAGAATGTGGTAATTTGGACTTACTTCAAACCTCATATAACTGCAGATAGCGCTCTGAAAACACGAAATATGATGTTTTTGTCAATAGATTCATACATAATATTAGGTCCTGAATAGGAATATGGACTTTTTGATTGTGAAAATCTGCGCGGAAAAGCGTGATTTCGACTTATTCCAAAGTTTGTAAAACTGCAAATAGCACTCTAAAAACACGAAATATGATGTATTTGGTGCTAGATTCTGCCATATAACGCACTTTTGAAGCAAAATCTTGCTTCTGAGCAGATTTACAGAGTCAAAAATTTCTCAACGGGACTCAGAGACAATGCCAATTACTTGCTGGAAACGCAAAATTTTGTGCATTTGAGGACCAATTCATGCGTATTATGTTGTATTGGATAGATTTATGTGATTTGCGATACTTTGAAACTGCTCAGAATGTGGTAACTTCGACTTATTTCAAACTTCATATAACTGCAGATAGCGCTCTGAAAACACGAAATATAATATTTTTGTCAATTGATTCATACATATTATGAGGTCCTGAATAGGAATATGGACTTTTTGATTGTGAAAATCTGCGCGGAAAAGCGTGATTTCGACTTATTCCAAAGTTTGTAAAACTGCAAATAGCACTCTAAAAACACGGAATATAATGTATTTGGTGCTAGATTCTGCCATATAACGCACTTCTGAAGCTAAATCTTGCTTCTGAGCAGATTTACAGAGTCAAAAATTTCTCAACGAGACTCAGAAAAAACGCCGATAACTTGCTGGAAACGCAAATTTTGTGCATTTGAAGACGGATTCATGCGTATTATGTTGTATTGGATTGATTTATGTGATTTGCGAGACTTTGAAACTGCTCAGAATGTGGTAATTTTGACTTATTTCAAACTTCATATAACTGCAGATAGCGCTCTGAAAACACGAAATATGATGTTTTTGTCAATAGATTTATACATATTATGAGGTCCTGAATAGGAATATGGACTTTTTGATTGTGAAAATCTGCGCGGAAAAGCGTGATTTCGACTTATTCCAAAGTTTGTAAAACTGCAAATTGAACTCTAAAAACACGAAATATGATGTATTTGGTGCTAGATTCTGCCATATAACGCACTTTTTGAGCAAAATCTTTCTTCTGAGCAGATTAACAGAGTCAAAAATTTCTCAACGAGACTCAGAAAAAACGCCGAGAACTTGCTGGAAACGCAAAATTTTGTGCATTTGAGGACGGATTCATGCGTATTATGTTGTATTGGATTGATTTATGTGATTTGCGATACTTTGAAACTGCTCAGAATGTGGTAATTTTGACTTATTTCAAACTTCATATAACTGCAGATAGCGCTCTGAAAACACGAAATATGAGGTTTTTGTCAATAGATTCATGCATATTATGAGGTCCTGAATAGAAATATGAGCTTTTGGATTGTGAAAATCTGCGCGAAAAAGCGTGATTCCGACTTATTCCAAAGTTTGTAAAACTGCAAATTGCACTCCAAAAACATGAAATATGATGTTTTTGGTGCTAGATTCTGCCATATAACGCACTTTTGGAGAAAAATCTTGCTTCCGAGCAGATTAACAGAGTTGAAAATTTCTCAACGAGACTCAGAAAAAACGTCGATTACTTGCTGGAAACGCAAAATTTTGTGCATTTGAGGACTGCTTTATGCGTATTATGTTGTATTGGATAGACTTATGTTATTTGCGATACTTAGAAACTGCTCAGAATGTGGTAATTATGACTTATTTCAAACTTCATATAACTGCAGATAGCGCTCTGAAAACACGAAATATAATGTTTTTGTCAATAGATTCATACATTTTATGAGGTCCTGAATAGGAATATGAACTTTCTGATTGTGGAAATCTGCGCAGAAAAGCGTGATTTCGACTTATTCCAAAGTTTGTAAAACTGCGAATAGCACTCTAAAAACACGAAATATGATGTATTTGGTGTTAGATCCTGCCATATAACGCACTTTTGAAGCAAAATATTGCTTCTGAGCAGATTCACATCGTCAAAAATTTCTCAACGAGACTCAGAAAAATCGCCGATAACTTGCTGAAAACGCAAAATTTTGTGCATTTGAGGACGGATTAATGCGTATCATGTTGTATTGGATAGATTTATGTGATTTGCGATACTTTGAAACTGCTCAGAATGTGGTAATTTGGACAACCTTCAAACCTCATATAACTGCAGATAGCGCTCTGAAAACACGAAATATGATGTTTTTGTTAATAGATTCATAAATATTATGAGGTCCTGAATAGGAATATGAACTTTTTGATTGTGGAAGTCTGCGCGGAAAAGCGTGATTTCGACTTACTCCAAAGTTTGTAAAACTGCAAATAGCACCCTAAAAACACGAAATATGATGTATTTGGTGCTAGATTCTGCCATATAACGCACTTTTGAAGCAAAATCTCACTTCTAAGCAGATTTACAGAGTCAAAAATTTCTCAACGAGACTCAGAAAAAACGCCGATTACTTGCTGGAAACGCAAAAATTTTGTGCATTTGAGGACGGATTCATGCGTATTATGTTGTATTGGATAGATTTATGTGATTTGCGATACTTTGAAACTGCTCAGAATGTGGTAATTTTGACTTATTTCAAACTTCATATAACTGCCGATAGCGCTCTGAAAACACGAAATATGATATTTTTGTTGAAAGATTCATACATATTATGAGGTCTCGAATGGAAATATGAACTTTTTGATTGTAAAAATCTGCGCGGAAGAGCGTGATTTCGACTTATTCCAAAGTTTGTAAAACTGCAAATGGCACTCTCAAAACACGAAATATGATGTATTTGGTGCTAGATTCTGCCATATAACGCACTTTTGAAGCAAAATCTTGCTTCTGAGCAGATTTACAGAGTCAAGAATTTCTCAACGAGACAGAAAAAACGCCGATTACTTGCTGGAAATGCAAAAATTTATGCATTTGAGGACGGATCCATGCGTATTATGTTGTATTGGATTGATTTATGTGATTTGCGATACTTTGAAACTGCTCAGAATGTGGTAATTTTGACTTATTTCAAACTTCATATAACCGCTGATAGCGCTCTGAAAACACGAAATATGATGTTTTTGTCAATAGATTCATACATATCATGAGGTCCTGAATAGAAATATGAGCTTTTGGATTGTGAAAATTTGCGCGAAAAAGCGTGATTCCGACTTATTCCAAAGTTTGTAAAACTGCAAATTGCACTCCAAAAACACGAAATATGATGTATTTGGTGCTAGATTCTGCCATATAACGCACTTTTGGAGAAAAATCTTGCTTCCGAGCAGATTAACAGAGTAAAAAATTTCTCAACGAGACTCAGAAAAAAACGCCGATTACTTGCTGGAGACGCAAAAATTTTGTGCATTTGAGGACGGATTCATGCGTATTATGTTGTATTGGATAGATTTATGTGATTTGCGATACTTTGAAACTGCTCAGAATGTGGTAATTTTGACTTATATCAAACTTCATATGACTGCAGGAAGCGCTCTTAAAACACAAAATATGATGTTTTTGTCAATAGATTCAACATATTATGAGGTCCTGAATAGGTCTATGAACTTTTTGAATGTGAAAATCTGCGCGAAATAGCGTGATTTCGACTTATTCCAAAGTTTGTGAAACTGCGAATAGCAGTCTTAAAACACGGGATATGTTATACTTGGTGCTAGATTCTGCCATATAACGGACTTTTGAAGCAAAATCTTACTCCTGAGCAGATTTACAGAGTCAAAAATTTCTCAACGAGACTCAGAGAAAACGCCGATAACTTGCTGAAAACACAAGATTTTGTGCATTTGAGGACGGATTCATGCGTATTATGTTGTATTGGATAGATTTATGTGATTTGCGATACTTTGAAACTGCTCAGAATGTGGTAATTTTGACTTAATTCAAACTTCATATAACTGCAGATAGCGCTCTGAAAACACGAAATATGATGTTTTTGTCAATAGATTCATGCATATTATGAGGTTCTGAATGGGAATATAAACTTTCTGATTGTGAAAATCTGCGCGAAAAAGCGTGATTTCGACTTATTCCGAAGTTTGTTAAACTGGAAATAGCACTCTAAAAACACGAAATATGATGTATTTGGTGCTAGATTCTGCCATATAACGCACTTTTGAAGCAAAATCTTGCGAGACTCAGAAAAAACGCCGATAACTTGCTGGAAACGCAAAATTTTGTGCATTTGAGGACGGATTCATGCGTATTATGTTGTATTGGATAGATTTATGTGATTTGCGATACTTTGAAACTGCTCAGAATGTGGTAATTTTGACTTATTTCAAACTTCATATAACTGCAGATAGCGCTCTGAAAACAATAAATATGATGTTTTTGTCAATAGATTCATACATATTATGAGGTACCGAATAAGAATATGAACTTTTCGATTGTGAAAATCTGCGCAGAAAAGCGTGATTTCGACTTATTCCAAAGTTTGTAAAACTGCAAATAGCACTCTAAAAACACGAAGTATGATGTATTTGGTGCTAGATTCTGCCATATAATACACTTTTAAAGCAAAATCTTGCCTCTGAGCAGATTTACAGAGTAAAAAATCTCTCAACGAGACTCAGAAAAAACGCCGATAACTTGCTGGGAACGCAAAATTTTGTGCATTTGAGGACGGATTCATGCGTATTATGTTGTATTGGATAGATTTATGTGATTTGCGCTACTTTGAAACTGCTCAGAATGTGGTAATTTTGACTTATTTCAAACTCCATATAACTGCAGATATTTGGTGCTAGATTTTGCCATATAACGCACTTTTGAAGCAAAATCTTGCTTCTGAGCAGATTTACAGAGTCAAAAATTTCTCAACGAGACTCGGAAAAAACGCTGATAACTTGCTGGAAACGTTAAATTTTGTGCATTTAAGGACGTATTTATGCGTATTATGTTGTATTGGATAGATTTATGTGATTTGCGATACTTTGAAACCGCTCAGAATGTGGTAATTTTGACTTATTTCAAACTTCATATAACTGCAGGTAGCGCTCTGAAAACACGAAATATGATGTTTTTGTCAATAGATTCATACATATTATGAGGTCTTGAATAGGAATATGAACTTTCTGATTGTGAAAATCTGCGCGGAAAAGCGTGATTTTGACTTATTCCGAAATTTGTTAAACTGGAAATAGCACTCTAAAAACACGAAATATGTTGTATTTGGTGCTAGATTCTGCCATATAACGCACTTTTGAAGCAAAATCTTGCTTCTGAGCAGATTTACAGAGTCAAAAATTTCTCAACGATACTCAGAAAAAACGCCGATAACTTGCTGGAAACGCAGAATTTTGTGCATTTGAGGACGGATTCATGCGTATTATGTTGTATTGGATTGATTTATGTGATTTGCGATACTTTGAAACTGCTCAGAATGTGGTAATTTTGACTTATTTCAAACTTCATATAACTGCAGATAGCGCTCTGAAAACACGAGATATGATGTTCTTGTCAATAGATTCATACATATTATGAGGTCCTGAATGGAAATATGAGCTTTTGGATTGTGAAAATTTGCGCGAAAAAGCGTGATTCCGACTTATTCCAAAGTTTGTAAAACTGCAAATTGCACTCAAAAAACACGAAATATGATGTATTTGGTGCTAGATTCTGCCATATAACGCACTTTCGGAGAAAAATCTTGCTTCCGAGCAGATTAACAGAGTTAAAAATTTCTCAACGAGACTCAGAAAAAACGCCGATTACTTGCTGGAAACGCAAAATTTTGTGCATTTGAGGACAAATTCATGCGTATTATGTTGTATTGGATAGATTTATGTGATTTGCGATACTTTGAAACGGCTCAGAATGTGGTAATTTTGACTTATTTCAAACTTCATATAACTGCCGATAGCGCTCTGAAAACACGAAATATGATATTTTTGTTGAAAGATTCATACATATTATGAGGTCCCGAATGGAAATATGAACTTTTTGATTGTAAAAATCTGCGCGGAAGAGCGTGATTTCGACTTATTCCAAAGTTTGTAAAACTGCAAATGGCACTCTAAAAACACGAAATATGATGTATTTGGTGCTAGATTCTGCCATATAACGCACTTTTGAAGCAAAATCTTGCTTCTGAGCAGATTTACAGAGTCAAGAATTTCTCAACGAGACAGAAAAAACGCCGATTACTTGCTGGAAATGCAAAATTTTATGCATTTGAGGACGGATTCATGCGTATTATGTTGTATTGGATAGATTTATGTGATTTGCGATACTTTGAAACTGCTCAGAATGTGGTAATTTTGACTTATTTCAAACTTCATATAACTGCAGATAGCGCTCTGAAAACACTAAAATATGATGTTTTTGTCAATAGATTCATAGATATTATGAGGTCCTGAATAGGAATATGAACTTCTTGATTGTGAGAATCTGCGCGGAAAAGCGTGATTCCGACTTATTCCAAAGTTTGTAAAACTGCAAATAGCACTCTAAAAACACGAAATATGTTGTATTTGGTGCTAGATTCTGCCCTATAATACACTTTTGAAGCAAAATCTTGCTTCTGAGCAGATTTACAGAGTCAAAAATTTATCAATGAGACTCAGAAAAAACGCCGATAACTTGCTGGGAACGCAAAATTTTGTGAATTTGAGGACGGATTCATGCGTATTATGTTGTATTGGATGGATTTATGCGATTTGCGATAATTTGAAACAGCTTAGAACGTGGTAATTTTGACTTATTTCAAACTCCATATAACTGCAGATAGCGCTCTGAAAACACGAAATATGATGTTTTTGTCAATAGATTCATACATATTATGAGGTCCTGAAAAGGAACATGAACTTTTTGATTGGAAAATCTGCGCGGAAAAGCGTGATTTTGACCTATTCCAAAGTTTGTAAAACTGCGAATAGCTCTCTAAAAACACCGA
>CAXDIG010000188.1:0-43249 GCA_963989225.1 Dromius quadrimaculatus
AGATTTATGTGATTTGCGATACTTTGAAACTGCTCAGAATGTGGTAATTTTGACTTATTTCAAACTTCATATAACTGCAGATAGCGCTCTGAAAACACGAGATACGATGTTTTTGTCGATGGATTCATACATATTATGGGGTCCTATATAGGAATATTAACTTTTTGATTGTGAAAATCTGCGCGGAAAAGCGTGATCTCGACTTATTCCAAAGTATGTAAAACTAGCAAATAGCACTCTGAAAACGCGGAGTATGATGTATTTGGTGCTAAATTCTGCCATATAACGCATTTTCAAAGCAAAATCCTGCCTCTGAGCAGATTTACAGAATCAAAAATTCCTCAACGAGTCTCAGAAAAAACGCTGATAACTCGGCTGGAAACGCAAAATTTTGTGCATTTGCGGACGGATACATGCGTATTATGTTGTATTGATCAGATTTAATGTGATTTGCGATACTTTGAAACTGCTCAGAATGTGGTAATTTTGACTTATTTCAGAGAACACGAGATACGATGTAGTTGTCGATGGATTCATACATATTATGAGGTCCTGAGATAGGAATATGAACCTTTTTGATTTTAAAAATCTGCGCGGAAAAGCGTGATCCCGTCTTATTCCAAAGTCTGTGAAACTGCAAATAGCACTCTGAGAACACAAAATATGATGTATCTGGTGCTAGATTCAGCCATAATCACGCATTTTTGAAGCAAAATCTTGCTTCTGAGCAGATTTACAGAATCAAAAATTTCTCAACGAGACTCAGAAAAAACGCTTATAACCCGCTGGAAACGCAAAATTTTGTGCATTTGAGGACGGATTCATGCGTATTATGTTGTATTGAATAGATTTATGTGATTTGCGATAATTTGAAACTGCTCAGAATGTGGTAATTTTGACTTATTTCAAACTTCATATTACTGCAGATAGCGCTCTGAAAACACGAGATACGATGTTTTTGTCGATGGATTCATACATATTTTGAAGTCCCTAATAGGGATATGAACCTTTTGATTGTGAAAATCTGCGCGGAAAAAGCGTGATCTCGACTTATTCCAAAGTTGGTAACACTGCGAATAGTACTAAGAACACGAAATATGATGTATCTGGTGCTTGATTCTGCCATATAACGCATTTTTGAAGCAAAATCTTGCTTCTGAGCAGATTTTACAGAATCGAAAATTTCTCAACGAGACTCAGAAAAAACGCTGATAACTCGCTGGAAACGCAAAATTTTGTGCATTTAAGGACGGATTCATGCGTATTATGTTGTATCGGATAGATTTATGTGATTTGCGATACTTTGAAACTGCCTCAGAATGTGGTAATTTTGACTTATTTCAAACTTCATATGGCTGCAGATAGCGCTCTGAAAGCACGAAATTCGATGTTTTTCTCGATGGATTCATACATATTATGAGGTCCTTGATAGGAATTATGAACTTTTTGATTGTGAAAATCTGCGCGGAAAAGCGTGATCTCGACTTATTCCAAAGTTTGTAAAACTGCAAATAGCACTCTAAAAAACACTAAATATGATGTATTTGGTGCTAAATTCTGCCATATAACACATTTTTGAAGCAAAATCATGCCTCTTAGCAGATTTACAGAATCAAAAATTCCTCAACGAGACTCAGAAAAAACGCTGATAACTCGCTGGACACGCAAAATTTTGTGCATTTGAGGACGGTTCCATGCGTATTATGTTGTATTGGATAGAATTTATATGATTTGCGATACTTTGAAACTGCTCAGAATGTGGTATTTTGACTTATTTCAAACTTCATATAACTGCAGATAGCGCTCTGAAAACACGAGGATACGATGTTTTTGTCGATGGATTCATACATATTTTGAGGTCCTTGATAGGAATATGAAACTTTTGATTGTGAAAATCTGCGAGGAAAAGCGTGATTTCGACTTATTCCAAAGTATGTAAACTGCAAAATAGCACTCTAAAAACACGAAATATGATGTACTTGGTGCTAGATTCTGCCATATAATGCATTTTTGAAGCAAAATCTTGCTTCTGAGCAGATTTACAGAATCAAAAATTTCTCAACGAGACTTAGAAAAAACGCTGATAACTCGCTGGAAACAAAAAATTTATTGCATTTGAGGACGGATTCATGCGTATTATGTGTAATTGGATAGATTTATGTGATTTGCGATACTTTGGAACTGCTCAGAATGTGGTAATTTTGACTTATTTCAAACTTCATATAACTGCAGATAGCGCTCTAAAAACACGAAATATGATGTATATGGTGCTAAATTCTGCCATATAACGCATTTTTGAACGAAATCTTGCTTCTGAGCAGATTAACAGAATCAAAAATTTATCAACGAGACTCAGAAAAAACGCTAATAACTCGCTTGAAACGCAAAATTTTGTGCATTTTGGACGGATTCATGCGTATTATGTTGTATTGGATAGATTTATGTGATTTGCGATACTTTGAAACTGCTCAGAATGTGGTAAATTTGACTTATTCCAAACTTCATATAACTGCAGATAGCTCTCTGAAAACACGAGATACGATGTTTTTGTCGAAGGAGTCATACATATTAAGAGGTCCTGGATAGGAATATGAACATTTTGATTGTGAAAATCTGCGCGGAAAAGCGTGATCTCGACTTATTCCCAAGTTTGGAAACTGCAAATAGCACTCTAAAAACACGAAGCATGATGTATTTGGTCCTAAATTCTGCCATATAACGCATTTTTGGAGCAAAATCTTGCTTCTGAGCAGATGTACAGAATCAAAAATTTCTCAACGAGACTCAGAAAAAACGCTGATAACTTGCTGGAAACGCAAAATTTTGTGCATTTGAGGACGGATTCATGCGTATTATGTTGTATTGAATAGATTTATGTGATTTGCGATAGTTTGAAACTGCTCAGAATGTGGTAATTTTTGACTTTATTTCAAACTTCATATAACTGCAGATAGCGCTCTGAAAACACGAGATACGATGTTTTTGTCGATAATTCATACATATTTTGAGGTCCTGGATAGGAATATGAACTTTTTGATTGTGAAAATCTGCGCCGGAAAAGCGTGATCTCGACTTATTCCAAAGTTTGTAAAACTGCAAATAGCACTCTGAAAACGCGGAATATGATGTATTTGGTGCTAAATTCTGCCATATAATGCATTTTTAAAGCAAAATCTTGCCTCTGAGCAGATTTACAGAATCAAAAATTTCTCAACGAGACTCAGAAAAAACGCTGATAACTCGCTGGAAAACGCAAAATTTGGTGCATTTGAGGACGTATTCATGCGTATCATGTTGTATTGGATAGATTTATGTGATTTGCGATACTTTGAAACTGCTCAGAATGTGGTAATTTTGACTTATTTCAAACTTCATATAACTGCAGATAGCGCTCTGAAAACACGAGATACGATGTTTTTGTCGATAATTCATACATATTTTGAGGTCCTGGATAGGAATATGAACTTTTTGATTGTGAAAATCTGCGCGGAAAAGCGTGATCTCGGACTTATTCCAAAGTTTGTGAAACTGCAAATAGCACTCTAAAAACACAAAACATGATGTATTCGGTGCTAGATTCTGCCATATGACGCATTTTTGGAGCGGAATCTTGCTTCTGAGCAGATTTACAGAATCAAAAATTCCTCAACGAGACTCAGAAAAAACGCCGATAACTCGCTGGAAACGCAGAATTTTGTGCATTTGAGGACGGATTCATGCGTATTATGTTGTCCTTGGATAGATTTATGTGATTTGCGATACTTCAAGACTGCTCATAATGTGGTAATTTTGACTTATTTCAAACTCCATATAACTGCAGATAGCGCTTTGAGAACACGAGATACGATGTTTTTGTCAGAGGATTCATACATATTATGAGGTCCTGGATAGGAATATGAACTTTTTGATTGTGAATATCTGCGCGGAAAGCGTGATCTCGACTTATTCCAAAGTCTGTAGAACTGCAAATAGGCACTCTAAAAACAAGAAATATGATGTATTTGGTGCTAGATTCTGCCATATAACGCATTTCTGGAGCAAAAATCTTGCTTCTGAGCAGATATACAGAATCAAAAATTTCTCAACGAGACTCAGAAAAAACGCTGATAACTCGCTGAAACGCAGAATTTTGTGCATTTGAGGACGGATTCATGCGTATTATTTTGTATTGAATAGATCTATGTGATTTGCCATACTTTGAAAACTGCTCAGAATGTGGTAATTTGACTTTTTTCAAACTTCATATGACTGCAGATAGCGCTCTGGAAACACGAGATACGATGTTTCTGTCGATGGTTTCATACATATCATGAGGTCTTGGATAGAAATATGAACTTTTTGATTGTGAAAATCTGCGCGGAAGAGCGTGATCTCGACTTATTCCAAAGTTTGTAAGACTGCAAATAGCACTCTAAAAACACGAAATATGATGTATATGGTGCTAAATTCTGCCAGACAACGCATTTTTGAAGCAAAATCTTGCTTCTGAGCAGATTTACAGTATCTAAAATTTCTCAACGAGACTCAGAAAAAACGCTGAAAACTCGCTGGAAACGCAAAATTTTGTGCATCTGAGGACGGATTCATGCGTATTATGTTGTATTGGATAGATTTATGTGATTTGCAATACTTTGAAACTGCTCAGAATGTGATTATTTTGATTTATTTCAAACTTCATATAACTGCAGAGGCGCTCTGAAAACACGAGATACGATGTTTTTGTCGATGGATTCATACATATTATGAGGTCCTGAATAGGAATATGAACTTTTTGATTGTGAAAATCTGCGCGGAAAAGCGTGATCTCGACTTATTTCAAAAGTTTGTAAAACTGCAAATAGCACTCTAAAAACACGAAATATGATGTATTTGGTGCGAAATTCTGCCATATAACGCATTTTTAAAGCGAAATCTTGCTTATGAGCAGATTTACCAGAATCAAAAATTTCTCAACGTGACTCAGAAAAAACGCTGATAACTCGCTGGGAAACGCAAAATTTGTGCATTTGAGGACGGTTTAATGCGTATTATGTTGTATTGGATAGATTTATGTGATTTGCTTTACTTTGAAACTGCTCAGGATGTGGTAATTTTGACTTATTTCAAACTTCATATAACTGCAGATAGCGCTCTGAAAACACGAAATACGATGTTTTTGTCGATGGATTCATACATATTATGAGGTCCTGGATAGGAATATGAACTTTTTCACTGTGAAAATCTGCGCGGAAAAAGCGTGATTTCCGACCTATTCCAAAGTTTGTGATACTGCAAATAGTACTCTAAAAACACGAAATTTGATGTATTTGGTGCTAGATTCTGCCATTATAAACGCATTTTTGAAGCAAAATCCTGCTTCTGAGCAGATTTACAGGATCAAAAATTTTCTCAACAAGACTCAGAAGAAACGCTGATAACTTGCTGGAAACGTAAAATTTTGTGCATTTGAGGACGAATTCATGCGTATTATGTTGTATTGGATAGATTTATGTGATTTGCGATACTTTGAAACTGCTCAGAATGTGGTAATTTTGACTTATTTCAAACTCCATATAACTGCAGATAGCGCTCTGAAAACACAAAATACGATGTTTTTGTCGATGGATTCATACATATAATGAGGTCTTGGATTGTAATATGAACTTTTTGATTGTGAAAATCTGCGCGGAGAAGCGTGATCTCGACTCATTCCAAAGTTTGTAAAACTGCAAATAGCACTCTAAAAACACGAAATATGATGTATTTGGTGCTAGACTCTGCCATATAAAGCATTTTTGAAGCAAAATCTTGCTTCTGAGCAGATTTACAGAATCAAAAATTTCTCAACGAGACTCAGAAGAAACGCTGATTACTCGCTGGAAACGCAAAATTTTTTGCATTTGAGGACGGATTCATGCGTATTATGTTGTATTGGATAGATTTATGTGAATTGCGATCCTGTAAAACTGCTCAGTATGTGGTAATTTTGACTTATTTCAAACTTCATATAACTGCAGATAGCGCTCTGAAACTCACGAGATACGATGTTTTTGTCGATGGATTCATACATATTATGAGGTCCTGGATAGGAATATGAACTTTTTGACTGTGAAAATCTGCGCGAAGAGCGTGATCTCGACTTATTCCCAAAGTTTGTAAAACTGCAAATGGCACTCTAAAAAACACGAAATATGATGTATTTGGTGCAAGATTCTGCCATATAACGCATTTTTGAAGCAAAAATCTTACTCCTTGAGCAGATTTACAGAATCAAAAATTTCTCAACAGAGAACCAGAAAAAAACGCTGATTACTCGCTGGGAAACGCAAAATTTTGTGCATTTGAGGACGGATTCTTGCGTATTATGTTGTATTGGATAGATTTATGTGATTTACGATACTTTGAAACTGCTCGGAATGTGGTAAATTTGACTTATTTCAAACTTCATATAACTGCAGATAGCGCTCTCAAAACACAAGATACGATGTGTTTGTCGATGGATTCAAAACATATTATGAGGTCCCTGGATAGGAATTAGAACTTTTTGATTGTAAAAATCTGCGTTGAAAAGCGTGATCTCGACTTATTCCAAAGTTTGTAAAACTGCAAATAGCACCCTAAAAAACACGAAATATGATGTATTTGGTGCTAGATTCTGCCATATAACGCATTTTAGAAGCAAAATCTTGCTTCTGAGCAGATTAACAGATAAAAAATTCCTCAACGAGACCCAGAAAAAACGCTGATAACTTGCTGGAAACGCAAAATTTTGTGTACTTGAGGACGGATTCATGCGTATCATGTTGTATTGGATAGATTAATGTGATTTGCGATACTTTGAAACTGCTCAGAATGTGGTAATTTTGACTTATTTCAAACTTCATATAACTGCAGATAGCGCTCTGAAAACCACGAGATACGATGTTTTTGTCGATGGGATTCATACATAATATGAGGTCCTGGATAGGAATATGAACTTTTTGATTGTGAAAATCTGCGCGGAAGAGCGTTATCTCGACCTATTTGAAAGTTTGTAAAACTGCAAAAAGCACTCTAAAAACACGAAATTGATGTATATCGTGCCTAATCACAATTCTGCCATATAACGCATTTTTGAAGCAAAATTTTCGCTTCTGAGCAGATTACAGAATGAAAAATCTCTCAACGAGACTCAGAAAAAACGCTGATAACTCGCTGAAAACGTAAAATCTTGTGCATTTGAGGACGGATTCATGCGTATTATGTTGTATTGGATAGATTAATGTGATTTGCGATACTTTGAAACTGCTCAGAATGTGGTAATTTTGACTTATTTCAAACTTCATATAACTGCAGATGGCGCTCTGAAAACACAAGATACGATGTTTCTGTCGATGGATTCATACATATTATGAGGTCCTGAATAGGAATATGACCCTTCTTGATTGTGGAAATCTGCGCGGAAAAGCGTGATCTCGACTTATTCCAAAGTTTGTAAAACTGCAAATAGCACCCTAAAAACAAGAAATATGATGTATTTGGTGCTAGATTCTGCCATATAACGCATTTTTTAAAGCAAAATCTTGCTTGTGAGCAGATTTACAGAATTCAAAAATTTCTCAACGAGACTTAGAAAAAACGCTGATAACTCGCTGGAAACGCAAAATATTCTGCATTTGAGGACTGATTCATGCGTATTATGTTGTATTGGATAGATTTATGTGATTTGCGATACTTTGAAACTGCTCAGAATGTGGTAATTTTGACTTATTTCAAACTTCATATAACTGCAGATAGCGCTCTGTAAACACGAGATACGATGTTTATGTCGATGGATTTATACATATTATGAGGGACCTGGATAGGAATATGAACTTTTTGATTGTGAAAATCTGCACGAAAAAGCGTGATCTCGACTTATTCCAAAGTTTTGTAATACTGCAAATAGCACTCTAAAAGCACGGAATATGATGTATTTGGTGTTGGATTCTGCCATATAACGCATTTTCGAAGCAAAATCTTGCTTTCTGAGCAGATTAACAGAATCAAAAAATTCCTCAACTAGACTCAGAAAAAAACGCTGATAACTTGCTGGAAACGCAAAATTTTTTACATCTGAGGACGGATTCATGCATATTATGTTGTATTGGATAGATTTATGTGATTTGCGATACTTTGAAACTGCTCAGAATGTGGTAATTTTTGACTTATTTCAAACTTCATATAACTGCAGATAGCGCTCTGAAAACACGAGATGCAATGTTTTTGTCAATGGATTCATACATATTATGAGGACCTGGATAGGGATATGAACTTTTTGATAGTGAAAATCTGCGCGGAAAAGCGTGATCTCGACTTACTCCAAAGTTTGTAAAACTGCAAATAGCACCCTAAAAACACGAAATATGATGTATTTGGTGCTAGATTCTGCCATATAACGCATTTTAAAAGCAAAATCTTGCTTCTGAGCAGATTTACAGAATCAAAAATTTTCTCAACGAGACCCAGAAAAAACGCTGATAACCTCGCTGGAAACGCAAAATTTTGTGCATTTGAGGACGGGTTCATGCGTATTATGTTGTATTGGATAGATTTATGTGATTTGCGATACTTTGAAACTGCTCAGAATGTGGTAATTTTGACTTATTTCAAACTTCATATAACTGCAGATGGCGCTCTGAAAACACGAGATACGATGTTTTTGTCGATGGATTCATACATATTATGAGGTCCTGAATAGGAATATGAACTTCTTGATTGTGAAAATCTGCGCGGAAAAGCGTGATCTCAACTTATTCCAAAGTTTGTAAAACTGCAAGGAGCACTCTAAAAACACGAAATATGATGTATTTGGTGCTAATTCTGCCATATAACGCATTTTTGAAGCAAAATCTTGCTTCTGAGCTGATTTACAGAATCAAAAATTTCTCAACGAGACTCAGAATAAACGCTGATAACTCGCTGGAAACGCAAAATTTAGTGCATTTGAGGACGGATTCCTGCGTATTATGTTGTATCAGATAGATTTATGTGATCTGCTTATACTTTGATACTGCTCAGAATGTGGTTTTTTGACTTATTTCAAACTTCATATAACTTCAGATAGCGCTCTGGAAACACAAAATACGATGTTTTTGTCGATGGATTCATACATATTATGAGGTCTTGGATTGTAATATGAACTTTTTGATTGTGAAAATCTGCGCGGAGAAGCGTGATCTCGACTCATTCCAAAGTTTGTAAAACTGCAAATAGCACTCTAAAAACACGAAATATGATGTATTTGGTGCTAGACTCTGCCATATAACGCATTTTTGAAGCAAAATCTTGCTTCTGAGCAGATTTACAGAATCAAAAATTTCTCAACGAGACTCAGAAGAAACGCTGATTACTCGCTGGGAACGAAAAATTTTTTGCATTTGAGGACGGATTCATGCGTATTATGTTGTATTGGATAGATTTATGTGATTTGCGATACTTTGAAACTGCTCAGAATGTGGTAATTTTGACTTATTTCAAACTTCATATAACTACAGATAGCGCTCTGAAAACACGAGATTGATTGTGAAAATCTGCGCGGCAAAGCGTGACCTTGACTTATTCCAAAGTTTGTAGAACCGCAAATAGCACTCTAAAAACACGAAATATGATGTATTTGGTGCTAGGTTCTGCCATATAACGCATTTTTGGAGCAAAATCTTGCTTCTGATCAGATTTACAGAATCAAAAATCTCTCAACGAGACAGAATGAACGCTGATAACTCGCTGGAAACGCAAAATTTTGTGCATTTAAGGACGGATGCATGCATATTATGTTGTATTGGATAGATTTATGTGATTTGCGATACTTTGGAACTGCTCAGAATGTGGCAATTTTGACTAATTTCAAACTTCATATAACTGCAGATAGCGCTCTGAAAACACGAGATACGATGTTTTTGTCGATGGATTCATACATATTATGAGGTCCTGGATAGGAATATGAGCTTTTTGATTGCGAAAATCTGCGCGGAAAAGCGTGATCTGGACTCATTCCAAAGTTTGTAAAACTGCAAACAGCACTCCAAAAATACGGAATATGATGTATTTGGTGCTGTATTTTGGCATATAACCTATTTTTGAAGCAAAATCTTGCTTGTGAGCAGATTTACAGAATCAGAAATTTCTCAATGAGACTTGGAAAAAACGCTAATAACTCGCTGGAAACGCAAAATTTTTTGCATTTGAGGACATATTCATGCGTATTATGTTGTTTTGGATAGATTTATGTGATTTGCGATACTTTGAAACTGCTCAGAATGTGGTAATTTTGACTTATTTCAAACTTCATATAACTGCAGATAGCGCTCTAAAAACACGAGATACGATGTTTTTGTCAATGGATTCATACAGATTATAGGGTCCTGGATAGGAATATGGACTTTTTGACTGTGAAAATCTGCGCGGAAAAGCGTGATCTCGACTTATTCCAAAGTTTGAAACTGCAAATAGCACTCTAAAAACACGAAATATGATGTATTTGGTGCTAGATTCTGCCATATAACACATTTTTGAAGCAAAATCTTGCTTCTGAGCAGATTTACAGAATCAAAAATTTCTCAATGAGACTTGGAAAAAACGCTAATAACTCGCTGGAAACGCAAAATTTTTTGCATTTGAGGACATATTCATGCGTATTATGTTGTTTTGGATAGATTTATGTAATTTGCGATACTTTGAAACTGCTCAGAGTGAGGTAATTTTGACTTATTTCAAACTTCATATAACTGCAGATAGCGCTCTAAGAACACGAGATACGATGTTTTTGTCGATGGATTCATACATATTATGAGGTCTTGGATAGGAATATGAACTTTTTGATTGTAAAAATCAGCGCGGAAAAGCGTGATCTCGACTTATTCCAAAGTTTGTAAAACTGCAAATAGCACTCTAAAAACACAAAATATGATGTATTTGGTGCTAAATTCTGCCATATAACGCATTTTTGAAGCAAAATCTTGCTTCTGAGCAGATTTACAGAATCAAAAATTTCTCAACGAGACTTAGGAAAAACGCTTATAACTCGCTGGAAACGCAAAATTTTTTGCATTTGAGGACAGATTCATGCGTATCATGTTGTATTGGATAGATTTATGTGATTTGCGAACCTTTGAAACTGCTCAGAATGTGGTAATTTTGACTTTTTTCAAACTTCATATAACTGCAGATAGCGCTCTGGAAACACGAGATACGATGTTTTTGTCGCTGGATTCATACATATTATGAGGTCTTGGATAGGAATATGAACTTTTTGACTGTGAAAATCTGCGCGAAAAAGCGTGATCTCTACTTATTCCAAAGTTTGTAAAACTGCAAATAGCACTCTAAAAACACGAAATATGATGTATTTGGTGCAGAATTCTGCCATATAACGCATTTTTGGAGCAAAATCTTGTTTCTGAGCACATTAACAGAATCAAAAAATTCTCAACGAGACTCAGATAAAACGCTGATAACTCACTGGAAACGCGAAATTTTGTGCATTTGAGGACGGATTCATGCGTATTATGTTGTATTGGATAGATTTATGTGATTTGCGATACTTTGAAACCGCTCAGAATGTGGTAATTTTGACTTATTTCAAACTTCATAAAACTGCAGATAGCGCTCTGAAAACACGAGATACGATGTTTTTGTCGATGGATTCATACATCTTATGAGGTCCTGGATAGGAATATGAACTTCTTGATTGTGAAAATCTGCGCGGAAAAGCGTGATCTCGACTTATTCCAAAGTTTGTGAAACTGCAAATAGCACTCTAAAAACACGAAATATGATGTATTTGGTGCCAGATTCTACCATATAACGCATTTTTGAAGCAAAATCTTGCTTCTGAGCAGATCTACAGAATCAAAAATTTCTCAACGGGACTCAGAGAAAACGCTGATTACTCGCTGGAAACGCAAAATTTATTGCATTTGAGGACGGATTCATGCGTATTATGTTGTATTGGATAGACTTATGTAATTTGCGATACTTTGAAACTGCTCAGAATGTGGTAATTTTGACTTATTTCAAACTTCATATAACTGCAGATAGCGCTCTGAAAACACGAGATACGATGTTTTTGTCGATGGATTCATACATATTATGAGGTCCTGGATAGGAATATGAACTTTTTGATTGTGAAAATCAGCGCAGAAAAGCATGATCTCGACTTATTCCAAAGTACGTAAAACTGCAAATAGCACTCTAAAAACACGAAACATGATGTATTTGGTGCTAGATTCTGCCATATAACGCATTTTAGAAGCAAAATCTTGCTTCTGAGCAGATTTACAGAATCAAAAATTTCTCAACGAGACCCAGAAAAAACGCTGATAACTCGCTGGAAACGCAAAATTTTGTGCATTTGAGGACGGATTCATGCGTATCATGTTGTATTGGATAGATTTATGTGATTTGCGATACTTTGAAACTGCTCAGCATGTGGTAATTTTGACTTATTCCAAACTTCATATAACTGCAGATAGCGCTCTGAAAACAGGAGATACGATGTTTTTGTCGATGGATTCATACATAATATGAGGTCCTGGATAGGAATATGAACTTTTTGATTGTGAAAATCTGCGCGGAAGAGCGTGATCTCGACCTATTTGAAAGTTTGTAAAACTGCAAATAGCACTCTAAAAACACGAAATATGATGTTTATCGTGCCTAATTCTGCCATATAACGCATTTTTGAAGCAAAATTTCGCTTCTGAGCAGATTTACAGAATGAAAAATTTGTCAACGAGACTCAGAAAAAACGCTGATAACTCGCTGAAAACGTAAAATTTTGTGCATTTGAGGACGGATTCATGCGTATTATGTTGTATTGGATAGATTTATGTTATTTGCGATACTTTGAAACTGCTCAAAATGTGGTAATTTTGACTTATTTCAAACTTCATATAACTGCAGATGGCGCTCTGAAAACACAAGATACGATGTTTTTGTCGATGGATTCATACATATTATGAGGTCCTGAATAGGAATATGAACTTCTTGATTGTGAAAATCTGCGCGGAAAAGCGTGATCTCGACTTATTCCAAAGTTTGTAAAACTGCAAAGAGCACTCTAAAAACACGAAATATGATGTATTTGGTGCTAAATTCTGCCATATAACGCATTTTTTAAGCGAAATCTTGCTTCTGAGCAGATTTACAGAATCAAAAATTTCTCAACGTGACTCAGAAAAAACGCTGATAACTCGCTGGAAACGCAAAATTTTTTGCATCTGAGGACGGATTCATGCGTATTATGTTGTATTAGATAGATTTATGTGATTTGCGATACTTTGAAACTGCTCAGAATGTGGTAATTTTGACTTATTTCAAACTTCATATAACTGCAGATAGCGCTCGGAAAACACGAGATACGATGTTTTTGTCAATGGATTCATACATATTATGAGGACCTGGATAGGAATGTGAACTTTTTGATAGTGAAAATCTGCGCGGAAAAGCGTGATCTCGACTTATTCCAAAGTTTGTAAAACTGCAAATAGCACCCTAAAAACACGAAATATGATGTATTTGGTGCTAGATTCTGCCATATAACGCATTTTAGGAGCAAAATCTTGCTTCTGAGCAGATTTACAGAATCAAAAATTTCTCAACGAGACCCAGAAAAAACGCTGATAACTCGCTGGAAACGCAGAATTTTGTGCATTTGAGGACGGATTCATGCGTATTATGTTGTATTGGATAGATTTATGTGATTTGCGATATTTTGAAACTGCTCAGAATGTGGTAATTTTGACTTATTTCAAACTTCATATAACTGCAGATGGCGCTCTGAAAACACGAGATACGATGTTTTTGTCGATGGATTCATACATACTATGAGATCCTGAATAGGAATATGAACTTCTTGATTGTGAAAATCTGCGCGGAAAAGCGTGATCTCGACTCATTCCAAGGTTTGTAAAACTGCGGAGAGCACTCTAAAAACACGAAATATGATATATTTGGTGCTAAATTCTGCCATATAACGCATTTTTCAAGCGAAATCTTGCTTCTGAGCAGATTTACAAAATCAAAAATTTCTCAACGTGACTCAGAAAAAACGCTGATAACTCGCTGGAAACGCAAAATTTTGTGCATTTGAGGACAGATTCATGCGTATTATGTTGTATTGGATAGATTCATGTGATCTGCTATACTTTGATACTGCTCAGAATGTGGTAATTTTGACTTATTTCAAACTTCATATAACTTCAGATAGCGCTCTGAAAACACAAAATACGATGTTTTTGTCGATGGATCCATACATATTATGAGGTCTTGGATTGTAATATGAACTTTTTGATTGTGAAAATCTGCGCGGAGAAGCGTGATCTCGACTCATTCCAAAGTTTGTAAAACTGCAAATAGCACTCTAAAAACACGAAATATGATGTATTTGGTGCTAGACTCTGCCATATAACGCATTTTTGAGGCAAAATCTTGCTTCTGAGCAGATTTACAGAATCAAAAATTTCTCAACGAGAGTCAGAAGAAACGCTGATTACTCGCTGGAAACGAAAAATTTTCTGCATTTGAGGACGGATTCATGCGTATTATGTTGTATTGGATAGATTGATGTGATTTGCGATACTTTGAAACTGCTCAGAATGTGGTAATTTTGACTTATTTCAAACTTCATATAACTACAGATAGCGCTCTGAAAACACGAGATACGATGTTTTTGTCGATGGATTCATACATATTATAAGGTCCTGGATAGGAATATGAACTTTTTGATTGTGAAAATCTGCGCGGCAAAGCGTGACCTTGACTTATTCCAAAGTATGTAGAACCGCAAATAGCACTCTAAGAACACGAAATATGATGTATTTGGTGCTAGGTTCTGCCATATAACGCATTTCTGGAGCAAAATCTTGCTTCTGATCAGATTTACAGAATAAAAAATCTCTCAACGAGACAGAATGAACGCTGATAACTCGCTGGAAACGCAAAATTCTGTGCATTTAAGGACGGATGCATTCGTATTATGTTGTATTGGATAGATTTATGTGATTTGCGATACTTTGAAACTGCTCAGAATGTGGCAATTTTGACTAATTTCAAACTTCATATAACTGCAGATAGCGCTCTGAAAACACGAGTTACGATGTTTTTGTCGATGGATTCATACATATTATGAGGTCCTAGATAGGAATATGAGCTTTTTGATTGCGAAAATCTGCGCGGAAAAGCGTGATCTGGACTTATTCCAAAGTTTGTAAAACTGCAAACAGCACTCCAAAAATACGGAATATGATGTATTTGGTGCTGTATTCTGGCATATAACCTATTTTTGAAGCAAAATCTTGCTTCTGAGCAGATTTACAGAATCAAAAATTTCTCAACGAGACTCAGCAAAAACGCTGATAACTCTCTGGTAACGCAAAATTTTCTGCATTTGGGGACGGATTCATGCGTATTATGTTGTATTGGATCGATTTATGTGATTTGCGATACTTTGAAACTGCTCAGAATGTGGTAAATTTGACTTATTTCAAACTTCATATAACTGCAGATAGCGCTCTGGAAACACGAGATACGATGTTTTTGTCGATGGATTCATACATATTATGAGGACCTGGATAGGAATATGAACTTTTTGATAGTGAAAATCCGCGCGGAAAAGCGTGATCTCGACTTATTCCAAAGTTTGAAACTGCAAATAGCACCCTAAAAACACAAAATATGATGTATTTGGTGCTTGATTCTGCCATATAACGCATTTTAGAAGCAAAATCTTGCTTCTGAGCAGATTTACAGAATGAAAAATCTCTCAACGAGACTAAGAAAAAACGCTGATAACTCGCTGGAAACGCAAATTTTTGTGCATTCGAGGACGGATTCATGCGTATTATGTTGTATTGGATAGATTTTTGTGATTTGCGATACTTTGAAACTTCTCAGAATGTGGTAATTTTGACTTATTTCAAACTTCATATAACTACAGATAGCGCTCTGAAAACACGAAATACGAGGTTTTTGTCGATGGATTCATCCATATTATAAGGTCCTGGATAGGAATAAGAACTTTTTGATTGTGAAAATCTGCGCGGGAAAGCGTGACATTGACTTATTCCAAAGTTTGTAAAACCGCAAATAGCACTCTAAAAACACAAAATATGATGTATTTGGTGCTAGGTTCTGCCATATAACGCATTTTTTAAGCGAAATCTTGCTTCTGAGCATATTTACAGAATCAAAAATTTCTCAACGTGACTCAGAAAAAACGCTGATAACTCGCTGGAAACGCAAAATTTTTTGCATTTGAAGACGGATTCAAGTGTATTATATTGTATTGGATAGATTTATGTGATTCGCGATACTTTGAAACTGCTCAGAATGTGGTAATTTTGACTTATTTCAAACTTCATATAACTGCAGATAGCGCTCTAAAAACACGAGATACGATGTTTTTGTCGATGGATTTATATATATTATGAGGTCCTGGATAGGAATATGAACTTTTTGATTGTAAAAATCTGCGCGGAAAAGCGTGATCTCGACTTATTCCAAAGTTTGTAAAACTGCAAATAGCACTCTAAAAACACAAAATATGATGTATTTGGTGTTAAATTCTGCCATATAACGCATTTTTGAAGCAAAATATTGCTTCTGAGCAGATTTACAGAATCAAAAATTTTTCAACGAGACTTAGGAAAAACGCTTATAACTCGCTGGAAACGCAAATATTTTTGCATTTGAGGACAGATTCATGCGTATCATGCTGTATTGGATAGATTTATGTGATTTGCGATCCTTTGAAACTGCTCAGAATGTGGTAATTTTGACTTTTTTCAAACTTCATATAACTGCAGATAGCGCTCTGGAAACACGAGATACGATGTTTTTGTCGATGGATTCATACATATTATGAGGTCTTGGATAGGAATATGAACTTTTTGACTGTGAATATCTGCGCGAAAAAGCGTAATCTCTACTTATTCCAAAGTTTGTAAAACTGTAAATAGTACTCTAAAAACACGAAATATGATGTATTTGGTGCAAAATTCTGCCATATAACGCATTTTTGGAGCAAAATCTTGCTTCTGAGCAGATTAACAGAATCAAAAAATTCTCAACGAGACTCAGATAAAACGCTGATAACTCACTGGAAACGCGAAATTTTGTGCATTTGAGGACGGATGCATGCGTATTATGTTGTATTGGATAGATTTATGTGATTTGCGATACTTTGAAACCGCTCAGAATGTGGTAATTTTGACTTATTTCAAACTTCATAAAACTGCAGATAGCGCTCTGAAAACACGAGATACGATGTTTTTGTCGATGGATTCATACATCTTATGAGGTCCTGGATAGGAATATGAACTTCTTGATTGTGAAAATCTGCGCGGAAAAGCGTGATCTCGACTTATTCCAAAGTTTGTGAAACTGCAAATAGCACTCTAAAAACACGGAATATGATGTATTTGGTGCCAGATTCTACCATATAACGCATTTTTGAAGCAAAATCTTACTTCTGAGCAGATCTACAGAATCAAAAATTTCTCAACGGGACTCAGAAAAAAAGCTGATTACTCGCTGGAAACGCAAAATTTATTGCATTTGAGGACGGATACATGCGTATTATGTTGTATTGGATAGACTTATGTAATTTGCGATACTTTGAAACTGCTCAGAATGTGGTAATTTTGACTTATTTCAAACTTCATATAACTGCAGATAGCGCTCTGAAAACACGAGATACGATGTTTTTGTCGATGGATTCATACATATTATGAGGTCCTGGATAGGAATATGAACTTTTTGATTGTGAAAATCAGCGCAGAAAAGCGTGATCTCGACTTATTCCAAAGTTTGTAAAACTGCAAATAGCACTCTGAAAACACGAAATATGATGTATTTGGTGCTAGATTCTTCCATATAACGCATTTTAGAAGCAAAATCTTGCTTCTGAGCAGATTTACAGAATGAAAAATCTCTCAACGAGACTTAGAAAAAAACGCTGATAACTCGCTGGAAACGCAAATTTCTGTGCATTCGAGGACGGATTCATGCGTATTATGTTGTATTGGATAGATTTTTGTGATTTGCGATACTTTGAAACTGCTCAGAATGTGGTAATTTTGACTTATTTCAAACTTCATATAACTACAGATAGCGCTCTGAAAACACGAAATACGAGGTTTTTGTCGACGGATTCATACATATTATAAGGTCCTGGATAGGAATAAGAACTTTTTGATTGTGAAAATCTGCGCGGGAGAGCGTGACATTGACTTGTTCCAAAGTTTGTAAAACCGCAAATAGCACTCCAAAAACACGTAATATGATGTATTTGGTGCTAGGTTCTGCCATATAACGCATTTTTGGAGCAAAATCTTGCTTCTGATCAGATTTACAGAATCAAAAATTTCTCAACGAGACTCAGAAAAAACGCTGATAACTCGCTGAAAACGCAAAATTTCTTGCATTTGAGGACGGATTCAAGCGTATTATGTTGTATTGGATAGATTTATGTGATTCGCGATACTTTGGAACTGCTCAGAATGTGGTAATTTTGACTTATTTCAAACTTCATATAACTGCAGATAGCGCTCTGAAAACAAGAGATACGATGTTTTTGTCGATGGATTCATACATATTATGAGGTATTGGATAGGAATATGAACTTTTTGACTGTGAAAATCTGCGCGGAAAAGCGTGATCTCGACTTATTCCAAAGTTTGAAACTGCAAATACCACTCTAAAAACACGAAATATGATGTATTTGGTGCTAGATTCTGCCATATAACGCATTTTTGAAGCAAAATCTTGCTTCTGAGCAGATTTACAGAATCAAAAATTTCTCAATGAGACTTGGATAAAACGCTAATAACTCGCTGGAAACGCAAAATTTTTTGCATTTGAGGACATATTCATGCGTATTATGTTGTTTTGGATAGATTTATGTTATTTGCGATGCTTTGAAACTGCTCAGAATGTGGTAATTTTGACTTATTTCAAACTTCATATAACTGCAGATAGCGCTCTAAAAACACGAGATACGATGTTTTTTTCGATGGATTTATATATATTATGAGGTCCAGGATAGGAACATGAACTTTTTGATTGTAAAAATCTGCGCGGAAAAGCGTGATCTCGACTTATTCCAAAGTTTGTAAAACTGCAAATAGCACTCTAAAAACACAAAATATGATGTATTTGGTGTTAAATTCTGCCATATAACGCATTTTTGAAGCAAAATCTTGCTTCTGAGCAGATTTACAAAATCAAAAATTTTTCAACGAGACTTAGGAAAAACGCTTATAACTCGCTGGAAACGCAAATATTTTTGCATTTGAGGACAGATTCATGCGTATCATGTTGTATTGGATAGATTTATGTGATTTGCGATCCTTTGAAACTGCTCAGAATGTGGTAATTTTGACTTTTTTCAAACTTCATATAACTGCAGATAGCGCTCTGGAAACACGAGATGCGATGTTTTTGTCGATGGATTCATACATATTATGAGGTTTTGGATAGGAATATGAACTTTTTGACTGTGAAAATCTGCGCGAAAAAGCGTGATCTCTACTTATTCCAAAGTTTGTAAAACTGCAAATAGTACTCTAAAAACACGAAATATGATGTATTTGGTGCAAAATTCTGCCATATAACGCATTTTTGGAGCAAAATCTTGCTTCTGAGCAGATTAACAGAATCAAAAAATTCTCAACGAGACTCAGATAAAACGCTGATAACTCACTGGAAACGCGAAATTTTGTGCATTTGAGGACGGATGCATGCGTATTATGTTGTATTGGATAGATTTATGTGATTTGCGATACTTTGAAACCGCTCAGAATGTGGTAATTTTGACTTATTTCAAACTTCATTTTACTGCAGATAGCGCTCTGAAAACACGAGATACGATGTTTTTGTCGATGGATTCATACATCTTATGAGGTCCGGGATAGGAATATGAACTTCTTGATTGTGAGAATCTGCGCGGAAAAGCGTGATCTCGACTTATTCCAAAGTTTGTGAAACTGCAAATAGCACTCTAAAAACACGAAATATGATGTATTTGGTGCCAGATTCTACCATATAACGCATTTTTGAAGCAAAATCTTACTTCTGAGCAGATCTACAGAATCAAAAATTTCTCAACGGGACTCAGAAAAAACGCTGATAACCCGCTGGAAACGCAAAATTTATTGCATTTGAGGACGGATACATGCGTATTATGTTGTATTGGATAGACTTATGTGATTTGCGATACTTTGAAACTGCTCAGAATGTGGTAATTTTGACTTATTTCAAACTTCATATCACTGCAGATAGCGCTCTGAAAACAC
Source organism: Dromius quadrimaculatus (assembly GCA_963989225.1). Lineage (NCBI taxonomy): Eukaryota > Metazoa > Arthropoda > Insecta > Coleoptera > Carabidae > Dromius > Dromius quadrimaculatus. Next base: position 20,292 of record CAXDIG010000188.1, read on the forward strand.
GAGATACGATGTTTTTGTCGATGGATTCAAACATATTATGAGGTCCTGGATGAGAATATGAACTTTTTGATTGTGAAAATCAGCGCAGAAAAGCGTGATCTCGACTTATTCCAAAGTTTGTATAACTGCAAATAGCACTCTGAAAACACGAAATATGATGTATTTGGTGCTAGATTCTTCCATATAACGCATCTTTGGAGCAAAATCTTGCTCCTGAGCAGATTTACAGAATCAAAAATTTCTCAACGAGACTCAGAAAAAACGCTGATAACTCGCTGGAAACGCTAAATTTTGTGCATTTGAGGACGGATTCATGCGTAATATGTTGTATTGGATAGATTTATGTGATTTGCGATACTTTGAAACTGCTCAGAATGTGGTAAATTTGACTTATTTCAAACTTCATATAACTGCAGATAGCGCTCTGGAAACACGAGATACGATGTTTTTGTCGATGGATTCATACATATTATGAGGTTCTGGATAGGTATATGAACTTTTTGATTGCGAAAATCTGCGCGGAAAAGCGTGATCTGGACTTATTCCAAAGTTTGTAAAACTGCGAACAGCACTCCAAAAATACGGAATATGATGTATTTGGTGCTGTATTCTGGCATATAACGCATTTTTGAAACAAAATCTTGCTTCTGAGCAGATTTACAGAATCAAAAATTTCTCAACAAGACTCAGAAAAAACGCTGATAACTCGCTGGAAACGCAAGTTTTCGTGAATTTGAGGACGGATTCATGCGTATCATGTTGTATTGGATAGATTTTCGTGATTTGCGATACTTTGAAACTGCTCAGAATGTGGTAATTTTGACTTATTTCAAACTTCATATAACTACAGATAGCGCTCTGAAAACACGAGATACGATATTTTTGTCGATGGATTCATACATACTATAAGGTCCTGGATAGGAATATGAACTTTTTGATTGTGAAAATATGCGCGGGAAAGCGTGACCTTGACTTATTCCAAAGTTTGTAAAACCGCAAATAGCACTCTAAAAACACGAAATATGATGTATTTGGTTCTAGGTTCTGCCATATAACGCATTTTTGGAGCAAAATCTTGCTTCTGATCAGATTTACAGAATCAAAAATTTCTCAACGAGACTCAGAAAAAACGCTGATAACTCGCTGAAAACGCAAAATTTCTTGCATTTGAGGACGGATTCAAGCGTATTATGTTGTATTGGATAGATTTATGTGATTCGCGATACTTTGGAACTGCTCAGAATGTGGTAATTTTGACTTATTTCAAACTTCATATAACTGCAGATAGCGCTCTGAAAACAAGAGATACGATGTTTTTGTCGATGGATTCATACATATAATGAGGTATTGGATAGGAATATGAACTTTTTGACTGTGAAAATCTGCGCGGAAAAGCATGATCTTGACTTATTCCAAAGTTTGAAACTGCAAATACCACTCTAAAAACACGAAATATGATGTATTTGGTGCTAGATTCTGCCATATAACGCATTTTTGAAGCAAAATCTTGCTTCTGAGTAGATTTACAGAATCAAAAATTTCTCAATGAGACTTGGAAAAAACGCTAATAACTCGCTGGAAACGCAAAATTTTTTGCATTTGAGGACAGATTCATGCGTATTATGTTGCATTGGATAGATTTATGTGATTTGCGATACTTTGAAACTGCTCAGAATGTGGTAATTTTGACTTATTTCAAACTTCATATAACTGCAGATAGCGCTCTAAAAACACGAGATACGATGTTTTTGTCGATGGATTCATACATTTTATAAGGTCCTGGATAGGAATATGAACTTTCTGATTGTAAAAATCTGCGCGGAAGAGCGTGATCTCGACTTATTCCAAAGTTTGTAAAACTGCAAATAGCACTCTGAAAACACAAAATATGATGTATTTGGTGCTAAACTCTGCCATATAACGCATTTTTGAAGCAAAATCTTGCTTCTGAGCAGATTCACAGAATCAAAAATTTCTCAACGAGACAGGAAAAACGCTTATAACTTGCTGGAAACGCAAAATTTTTTGCATTTGAGGACAAATTCATGCGTATTATGTTGTATTGGATAGATTTATGTGATTTGCGATCCTTTGAAACTGCTCAGAATGTGGTAATTTTGACTTTTTTCAAACTTTATATAACTACAGATAGCGCTCTGGAAACACAAGATACGATGTTTTTGTCGATGGATTCATACATATTATGAGGTCTTGGATAGGAATATGAACTTTTTGACTGTGAAAATTTGCGCGGAAAAGCGTGATCTCGACTTATTCCAAAGTTTGTAAAACTGCAAATAGCACTCTAAAAACACGAAATATGATGTATTTGGTGCAAAATTCTGCCATATTACGCATTTTTGGAGCAAAATCTTGCTTCTGAGCAGATTAACAGAATCAAAAAATTCTCAACGAGACTTGGAAAAAACGCTAATAACTCGCTGGAAACGCAAAATTTTTTGCATTTGAGGACAGATTCATGCGTATTATGTTGCATTGGATAGATTTATGTGATTTGCGATACTTTGAAACTGCTCAGAATGTGGTAATTTTGACTTATTTCAAACTTCATATAACTGCAGATAGCGCTCTAAAAACACGAGATACGATGTTTTTGTCGATGGATTCATACATTTTATAAGGTCCTGGATAGGAATATGAACTTTCTGATTGTAAAAATCTGCGCGGAAGAGCGTGATCTCGACTTATTCCAAAGTTTGTAAAACTGCAAATAGCACTCTGAAAACACAAAATATGATGTATTTGGTGCTAAATTCTGCCATATAACGCATTTTTGAAGCAAAATCTTGCTTCTGAGCAGATTCACAGAATCAAAAATTTCTCAACGAGACAGGAAAAACGCTTATAACTTGCTGGAAACGCAAAATTTTTTGCATTTGAGGACAAATTCATGCGTATTATGTTGTATTGGATAGATTTATGTGATTTGCGATCCTTTGAAACTGCTCAGAATGTGGTAATTTTGACTTTTTTCAAACTTCATATAACTACAGATAGCGCTCTGGAAACACAAGATACGATGTTTTTGTCGATGGATTCATACATATTATGAGGTCTTGGATAGGAATATGAACTTTTTGACTGTGAAAATTTGCGCGGAAAAGCGTGATCTCGACTTATTCCAAAGTTTGTAAAACTGCAAATAGCACTCTAAAAACACGAAATATGATGTATTTGGTGCAAAATTCTGCCATATTACGCATTTTTGGAGCAAAATCTTGCTTCTGAGCAGATTAACAGAATCAAAAAATTCTCAACGAGACTCAGATAAAACGCTGATAACTCACTGGAAACGCAAAATTTTGTGCATTTGAGGACGGATTCATGCGTATTATGTTGTATTGGATAGATTTATGTGATTTGCGATACTTTGAAACCGCTCAGAATGTGGTAATTTTGACTTATTTCAAACTTCATATGACTGCAGATAGCGCTCTGAAAACACGAGATACGATGTTTTTGTCGATGAAGTCAAACCTATTATGAGGAACTGGATAGAAATATGAACTTGTTGATTGTGAAAATCTGCGCGGAAAAGCGTGATCTCGACTTATTCCAAAGTTTGTAAAACTGCAAATAACACCCTAAAAACACAAAATATTATGTATTTGGTGCTAGATTCTGCCATATAACTTATTTTCGAAGCAAAATCTTGCTTCCAAGCAAATTTACAGGATCAAAAATATCCCAACGAGAATCAGAAAAAACGCTGATATCTCGCTGGAAACGCAAAATTTTGTGCATTTGAGGTCGGATTCATGCGTACTATGTTGTATTGGATAGATTTATGTGATTTGCGATACTTTGAAACTGCTCAGAATGTGGTAATTTTGATTTATCTCAAACTTCATAAAACTGCTCATAGCGCTCTGAAAACACGGGATACGATGTTTTTGTCGATGGATTCATACATATTATGAGGTTCTGGATAGGAATATGAACTTCTTGATTGCGAAAATCTGCGCGGAAAAGCGTGATCTCGACTTATTCCTAAGTTTGTAAAACTGCAAATAGCACTCTAAAAACACGAATTATGATGTATTTGGTGCTAGATTCTGCCATATAACGCATTTTTGAAGCAGAATCTTGCTTCTGAGCAGATTAACAAAATCAAAAATTCCTCAACAAAACTCAGAAAGAACGCTGATAACTCGCTGGAAACCCAAAATTTTGTGCATTTGAGGATGGATTCATGCGTATTATGTTGTATTGGATAGATTTATGTAATTTGCGATACTTTGGAACTGCTCAGAATGTGGTAATTATGACTTATTTTGTTACAAAAATTTCGTCTGACGTCTTTTTTTTGTACAATTGTTTTCTCATTGCATACCCATGTCGCCATCTATGTAACAGATTCGCACTAATTTTGTAAAATAGTACGTGCGTATGACACTTGATTGAAGCGCTAACTTAGGGAGTATGCGCGTCTGGTTCTTCCTCTTTCTCGTCCGAGCCGTTGTTGCAGACGGGTTGTTTTTGAGCAGTCTTGTAATTTTTCTTGTTGTTCTAAATTTGGTGATTATTTTATTCGATTAAAATCAGTGTTATGATTTTGTAAGTATTTCGTTTATTATTTTTATTCACGTCATTCCAAATTTAGTATTATTTTCCTAGTGATTTCGTTTGAGGCGACCCGCGTGGTTAACCTCTTATTTTCCAAATTTATCTCTTTCATCCTCAGCTCTTTGTTGGTTTTTTGTGCTCAAAACATTTTTACTCCTTGAAACTTTTATACCAAATTGATATTTTTGTTCTAAATTTTACAATAGCGTAGGCAATATCTGTTCCGGTCGAAGGAGCTGGTCTTTTCCTCTTTGGGAGGTTATTATTGTTTGTTGTCCTTCCTCGGGAAGATTCGTTTAACTATTTCTGATGTTTTATATTCAGATTAGTTTTGATAATCATTACTATTGATAGTGTTTCGTACACATGTTCTAGTTGCTACCTGCCCTAGTTTACCATACTATTCCGTCTACAAGAGTAGACCTTCTTTTTTGTAATTTACCGTTTTTTTTTTGTATTTCTGTTTTAAATTTTTTTCTACCACCAAACGCGATCAGGCTGATATCGATTCGGTGATACGCGATTTTTTTTTATATGTACACTCGAAGTAATGAAATCTACGAGATTTGTGGCTATCTTCGTTCCTCTCTTTACCTTTCCTCACCTAAGTATGTATGAATGATTAGTGGAAGTGGTTGATAATACATAATTCAACTATATTTTGGATCCAACGCGTTGCGGATTTGTCATTCAACAACTCGTAGTTTAGTTTCTTACGTTGTTTTTGTAGTTTTTTGTTTCCAGAGCTTAAAATATTCTGTTGTGGGCTTTAGTTCCCGTTTTTAAGCTGGAAAATCCTACGAGTTTGTGAAGATTGATCCAATTTTTTAGTAACGAACTACGTTCGTAAATTTATCGACTTGTCGCTAATAAATCCTTTTTCTTGTCCTGCCAGACTTTGTATTTTCTTTGTTTCTCTTCTCTTTAATGCTCAGCGTAGTTTTTTTTACTTTGTTACATTTTTAATGCACTATTTAAAAATCAGACAAATAAATAACTTACTGTTTATTTCATTTAACTTTTACTAAATTTACAGTTTATCCGTTTTTCACTTTGAATCCTGATTTATTCATTCAAGTTTAACGCTTCACGTTTGAAGAGAGCTCTCCAATTTTTTTGTAGGAACCTCCTGTTTCAGTTGAATTGGATACTGGTTGGGTTGTTTGTTTTCAGTGTAAACTGCTAGGAATCTTAGGGACCAGTGGCCACTTGAGACTAGTTTTTGGCCAACTTCAAGTTAAGAAAAACATCAACACGTCTACGAAATCAAGAAGAACATTAGTATCTCCCGAAGTTGACGACCAAGCGCACGGCCAACCTTAAGATCTTCAAGGACCGATGGGTATTTATCAAAGCCCTATAAGACGCAAGATCAACTTCACTTAATTCAGGGAACGTTCTTGTCTGACGTTGTTTTTGTGGTTACCAATTCGACATCTATCTTCTCTGCCGATACTAGTCTTGAGTTCCGCCTGGAGAGGATATTTAGCTAGTTTTTGTAACGTAATTTTGAACGTCTGTGACGTGCTCTCCAGTTCCCTTTTGGCTGTTGCAGTGAGATTTTTTTGTATAATAGCTTCAATCATTTTCGTAAGTTACAAATTATTTGAATTATAATTTTTGGAATTCTTTGCTATAAATTAATATTAATTTTATTTATAATTGATTTCGACGTCTATGCTTTATTTCTTTTTTGCTGTCGCTATTGTCTCCCAGAATAGTACCTTTTTCTCCTTTGATCATTTCCTGGGAGTGGCGCCCATTTCCTATTTTTCAGGTAAAATATTTCTAGTGCCCTTATTAATAGCTAGCCTGGGTCTTCATTTCCAAGGTAGGATATTCCATTACTTGAATTTAGTGTCAATCAGCAGTACATCAAGTTTTTGCTACCAAGTAGTGAAGAAACATTACCTTTTTTAATTTCCCAACGCCACCTTGGAAATAGGAAAAGGTACACTGACGTCCGAACGTGGGGCCCTCAACTTTGTTCAGTCTTGAATTTTGTTGCAATTCGAATTAATACTTTTTTTTTTTGCTTCTCCAATTGGTTGGACAAACTTTGACATCGAAAAGAAAACTGGAAATATTTATGCTGAAATCCTTCTACTCTTACTCTTTTCTTTCTATCATTATTATTTTTCCTCTAGCATATGCAAGATACTCCTACAACTCCTTTTTGTGCCATTACTGATCAAATACACTTTTCTGAGGTACATATCAAGATGAAGCCCGAATGCATCGAATACCTATCAGAGGATGAATTGTTATATGAACTAGAAAACCGAGGTGTTGAGATCAATAATTTGTCGGTGGATTTAAAACTTATATTGAGAGGATTGCTGCAAGTTGAAGGAATAAATGGGAATCCATCTCCTATACCACACAATTATATACCAGCCACTGAAAACGCGACATGTCAACAGAAGCTACTGGATTTACGCGGTAAGATAGTCCAAATCAATAATGATAATTCTTGTGCTATTTCGTTGCGATAAGATTACCTTTACAATCGCGTTTCACGTTTAGATTCAGTTCAACCTTGTCCAAACCTATTAGCTCTTATAGCTGATTTGCGAACACAGCTCGACAACTTTTCGCGATTACAAGCTCCTTTGGCTGAAGCCGATCTTATTTCTTTCAATAATCAATACGTATCCTTACCAAATTCTACACCACCGACCCCAGTAGAACATCAAACTTTGATTGACACCCCAAATTATTCTTCTTACGGTTTTTCACAACCTTTAAATGCACCACCACAACGTCTATCTCTACGACAACCTATTTTTGATTCGACTGTTCCATCTCCAGTCGTTTCACCGTTAACAAATAATTTACAACATACTTGGTCTTTAGTTCCTGACGTCCATAAATGGAATTCAAAATTCGATGGTACCGGCAGTGTTGACTCTTTTTTAGAACGTGTAACAGCACTAGCTACTTCTCGAGGTGTTTCTTTAGCTAATTTACCTAAACATGCTAGCGAACTATTTACTACACCTGCTTTAATTTGGTTTCGTGCAATTCGAGATGATATTCAATCATGGGATGATTTATGTTATCGCTTAAGACAAGCTTTTCTTCCATCAGATTATGAATTCGAACTTTGGCAAGAAATACAATCTCGTACTCAGGGTATTGATGAAAAAACCGAACTTTTTGTTGCTGTTTTGAAATCGTTGTGTAGCCGCTTACAAATTAAACCAGATGCAAAATCTTTTCTTACTTTGGTTGTACGAGATTTACAGCCTCGCTTCCAGCAGGATATCGCCGTTTTACAATCTCCTACCATCGAACATCTTATTAGTGTTTGTAAACTCGAAGAAAACACAGAACATAGGGTTGAAAAGTCTAAACCTCCACCTTCTCGTACAAATAAATTACTAGAGCCAGAGTTAGCTTACCAACGTCCCGTTGCATCTTCTTCTCGTGTGAATACTGTGCACACGACACCTTCTAAAAATCAAAATACTCGTAAGTGTTATAATTGTGGTGTTCCAAATCATTTAGCGCCTCAATGCCCAAAGCCTCATAATAAGCATTGTTATAGTTGCGGTTATAAAAATGTCACTCGTTTTACATGCCCACATTGTTCAAAAAACGAATAGGATCGCGTTGTTTCAGTCGCCGACGCACACGATCTTTTATTAAGACTGACCGTTCAGCTTGGAATGACTGGCTGAAAACTGTAGCTAAATTCTGTAAAAGTCCTACCATTTCACCTATTATTCATCGTCCTAATTTAGACTCGCGACCTCTTGTTAAAATTCTTTTCGGAAAAACTCCTGTTGTCGCTCTATTAGATTCGGGTGCTAACGTTTCTGTACTAGGAAATAAAGGCATTTCTTCACTTTCTGCTGATAATATACCCCTTATACCTCCTAAAGAACCTACTGTAACTACTGCAGATGGTGCCTCTCAACAAGTCAATGGAAAAGCTACCGTTCCTATCAGTCACTCATTATATAGACTTTTTAATAGTTCCTGCCCTTGAACAATCTGTCATATTAGGTACCGATTTCTGACAAACTTTTAATATTCATGTCAATTTCAAAGATAATTTATGGAATTCTAGGCCGACTATTAATGCTTTTAGTTAACTACATGATTCTACCGAATTAACTACTTCTCAAACTGCTGCTCTACAAGTAGTCATAGATTCTTTCAAAGAACTTTGCTCAAAACCTCTTGGATGCACTCATTGTCTTACGTATTCAATTGATACTGGCGATGCTACTCCTATTAAATAACGATATCATTCTGTCTCTCCGGCTATGTTGTCCGTCTTGCATCAAGAATTAGATAAAATGCTTGCACTCGGTGTGGTACGTACGTCAAAAAGTGCTTGGTCGTCCCCTGTTCTAATCGTGAAGAAAAAATCCGGAGAGCCTCGTTTTTGTTTTAATGGCCGTAAACTTAATTCAATTACCAAAAAGGATGCCTATTCTTTACCTTTAGTCAATGACATCTTGGATCGATTACGCGATGCTAACTATCTGTCTTCAATTGATTTCAAAAAGCGCTTTCTGGCAAATTCCACTTGATGACGCTTCTTGTGAAAAAACCGCCTTCACCGTGCCAAATCGAGGTTTATTTGAGTTCACGCGAACCGCTTTCGGTCTTACAAATGCTCCTCAAGCCTTGCAAAGATTAATGGATGCCGTTCTTGGTCCACTTTTACATAAGTCTGTTTTCGTTTATTTGGACGACATTATAATTTGTACTTCCACCTTCGAAGAACACTTGTCAGTGCTCTTTGACATTCTTAATCGACTTAAAAATGCAGGTCTTACTATCAACTTTGGAAAATGTGAATTTTGTAAACCCTCTTTAAATTATCTTGGCTTCGTAGTTGACAAACAAGGATTACGTACCGACCCAGGCAAGGTTGCCGCCATTAATAACTACCCTTTACCATGAACAGTTACGGAAATTAAACGATTTTTAGGTTTAGCTTCCTGGTATCGGCGTTTTGTACCTGTCATTTTCATGTCTTTCAGCTCCTATCACTGCTTTAACTAAAGGAAAACGGAAATCCAATATTGTTACTTGGGATCAAGAAGCTCTTCAAGCTTTTGATAAATAAAAATCTTCACTCACTTCTTCACCTGTTTTGGCTAGTCCAGATTTTACGAAACCAGTTACCATTCGAACTGATGCTTCAAATTACGGCATAGTCGCTGTATTATCTCAAGATTCCTCTGACGAAGAGCATGCCATTGCTTATGCAAGTCGTATTCTCACGCGCACTGAACGTAATTACTCAGTTACTGAACGCGAATGTTTAGCCGTTCTTTTCGCTATTACCAAATTTCGTCCTTATGTCGAAGGTACTTCTTTTACTGTTATTACTGACCATCATTCACTATTATGGCTTATGAGAATGCAGGATCCCACAGGTAAACTTGCTCGTTGGGCTGTTAAGCTTCAACTGTTTGATTTTCAACTTTTACATAGACTTGGAAAACTAAATACTGTCCCAGATGCTCTTTCACGTGCTCCATTAACAATTTCAACTTTATTTGTACCAGCCGATAACTCAGATCCATGGTATATGAATCCTCGTACTTCAATTCTTGCTTCTCCTTCTGATTATCCAGGATGGCGTGAAGAGGACCATACAATTTATAAACTTGTTCCGCGGAACCGTGCTGTTAATTTATCTCCATGGAAAATAGTCGTTCCCTCAGATCCCAGGGATGAAATTCTTTAAGAAGCTCACTCTGCTACTACTTCTGGTCATTTTGGCGTATTTAAAACCCTTCGTCGTCTTTCCGAAACATACTATTGGCCCGGTATGAGACGTTCCTGAGACGTTCCGTACACCGATTTGTAACACAATGTAAAATTTGTTTAGCTCAAGAACCTTCTCAATTACCTTCTTTAGGCCATATGGGAGAGCCTAAGAAAATTAACTATCCTTGGCAGGCCATCGCCATTGATTTAATGGGTCCTTTTCCTCGTTCATCACATGGGAATATGCATTTATTAGTAGTATCAGATTGGTTTTCAAAATTTCCTTTATTATTTCCACTTCGTCAAGCTAATTCTAAAAGTATTACAACTATTCTAGAACGTGATGTCTTTCTTCTCTTTGGAGTCCCTCAAATTGTAATTTGTGATGATGGTACTCAGTTCAATTGTGACGAGTTTCGTCGTTTGCTGAAAAAATATCAAGTTCCAAAACTTTGGTACAATGCTAAATACCACCCGCAAGTAAATTTTGTAGAAGTCACCAATAGAATCATTAAAACCGCTATTTGATCCTTTATTAAAGACAACCACCGCGCTTGGGATGTAAATTAACCCCAAATTGGTCAAGCAATACGTACTTCTGTTCACGAAGTTACTGGTTTTACTCCAGCATATCTTAACTTCAGCCGTCACGTACCCTTATCCGGAACTTTTTACTCCACTCCACCTGAAACCATTTTATCTGATACTCCAGCTACTTATGCTAATTCATTTAAAGAATTGCATACTAATTTCCAACTAGTTCAGAAGAAAATTATATCTTCATATGACCGCTCCGCTAAACGTTACAACCTTCGTAGACGTTCTTTAGAATTCTTTGTAGGTGATTCAGTTTGGAAACGTAATTACGTACTTTCTGATGCTACCAAACATTTCTCTGCCTCTTTAGCTCATAAATACGTTCCTTGTGTATGACACAAAAAAAATTCTAATTAGTTTATCAACTCCACGACCTAAATGGCCGCGACTTAGGACGTTGGCACATAAAAGACCTAAAGCCTCATCCTTCTGATGATGATAATTCTTCAAATCAATAGTTTTGTTACAAAATATTTTACATTTTTTTTTTAATTCTTTTTACACATATTTCGTTACGTCCCAAATCGACCCCAACTTATAATTTGCTACCTCCTATTCCGTCCCTATTCTTAGAAATTTTTCTTTTCAAGAAAAATTCCTTTTTCGTGGAGGGGCAGTGTTACAAAAATTTCGTCTGACGTCTTTTTTTTGTACAATTGTTTTCCCATTGCATACCCATGTCGCCATCTATGTAACAGATTCGCACTAATTTTGTAAAATAGTACGTGCGTATGACACTTGATCGAAGCGCTAACTTAGGGAGTATGCGCGTCTGGTTCTTCCTCTTTCTCGTCCGAGCCGTTGTTGCCGACAGGTTGTTTTTGAGCAGTCTTGTGATTTTTCTTGTTGTTCTAACTTTGGTGATTATTTAATTTAATCAAAATCAGTGTTATGATTCTCATTCTTATCTCAAACTTCATATAACTGCAGATAGCGCTCTGAAAACACGAGATACGATTCATACATATTATGAGGTCCTGGATAGGAATATGAACTTTTTGAAAACTGCAAATAGCACTCTAAGAACACATAATATGATGTATTTGGTGCAAGATTCTGCCATATAACGCATTTTTGAAGCAAAATCTTGCTTCTGAGCAGATTTACAGAATAAAAAATTCCTCGACGAGACTCAGAAAAAACGCTGATAACCCGCTGGAAGCGCATAATTTTCTGCATTTAAGGACGGATTCATGCGTATTATGTTGTATTAGATAGATTTATGTGATTTTGACTTATTCCAAACTTCAGATAACTGCAGATAGCGCTCTGAAAACACGAGATACGATGTTTTTGTAAATGGATTCGTACATATTATGAGGTCCTGGATAGAAATATGAACTTTCAGATTGTGAAAATCTGCGCGGAAAAGCGTGATCTCGTCTTATTCCAAAGTTTGTAAAACTGCAAATAGCACTCTAAAAACACGAAATATGCTGTATTTGGTGCTAGATTCTGCCATATAACGCATTTTTGAAGCAAAATCCTGCTTCTGAGCAGATTTACAGAATCAAAAATTTCTCAACGAGACTCAAAAAGAACGCTGATAACTCGCTGGAAACGCATAATTTTCGGCATTTGAGGACGGATTCATGCGTATTATGCTGAATTAGATATATTTATGTTATTTGCGATACTTTGAAACTGCTCAGAATGTGGTAATTTTGACTTATTTCAAACCTCATATAACTGCTGATAGCGCTCTGAAAACACAAGATACGATGTTTTTGTCGATACATTCATACATATTATGAGGTCCTGGCTAGGAATATGAACTTTTTGATTGTGAAAATCTGCGCGGAGAAGCGTGATCTAGACTTATTCCAAAGTTTGTAAAACTGCGAATAGCACACTAAAAACACGATATATAATGTATTCAGTGCTAAATTCTGCCATAGAACGCATTTTTGAAGCAAAATATTGCTTCTGAGCAGATTTACAGAATCAAAGATTTCTCAACGAGACTCGGAAAAAACGCTGATAACTCGCTGAAAACGCAGAATTTTGTGCATTTGAGGACGGATCATGCGTATTATGTTGTATTGGATAGATTTATGTGATTTGCCATACTTTGGAACTGCTCAGAATGTGGTAATTTTGACTTATTTCAAACTTCATATAACTGCAGATAGCGCTCTGAAAACACGAGATTTGATATATAAGTCGATGAATTCATACATATTATGAGGTTCAGGATAGAAATATGAACTTTTTGATTGTGTGAATCTGCGCGGAAATGCGTGATCTCGACTTATTCCAGAGTTTGTAGAACTGCAAATAGCACTCTAAAAACACGGAATATGATGTATTTGGTGCAAGATTCTGCCATATAACGCATTATTAAAGCAAAATCTTGCTTCTGAGCAGATTTACAGAATCAAAAATTTCTCAACGGGACTCAGAAAGAACTATGATTACTCGCTGGAGACGCAAAATTTTTTGCATTTGAGGACGGATTCATGCGTTCTATGTTGTATTGGATAGATTTATGTGATTTGCGATACTTTGAAACTGCTCAGAATGTGGTAATTTTGACTTATTTCAAACTTCATATAACTGCAGATAGCGCTCTGAAAACACGAGATACTATGTTTTTGTCGATGGATTCATACATATTATGAGGTCCTGGATAGGAATATGAACTTTTTGATTGTGAAAATCTGCGCGGAAAAGCGTGATCTCGACTTATTCCAAAGTTTGTAAAACTGCAAATAGCACTCTAAAAACACGAAATATGATGTATTTGGTGCTAGATACTGCCATATAACGCATTTTTGAAGCAAAATCTTGCTTCTGAGCAGATTAAGAAAATCAAAAATTTCTCAACGGGACTCAGAAAAAACTATGATAACTCGCTGGAAACGAAGAATTTTTTGCATTCGAGGACGGATTCATGCGTATTATGTTGTATTGGATAGATTTATGTGATTTGCGATACTTTGAAACTGCTCAGAATGTGGTAATTTTGACTTATTTCAAACTTCATATAACTGCAGATAGCGCTCTGAAAACACGAGATACGATGTTTTTGTCGATGGATCCATACATATTATGAGGTCCTGGTTAGGAATATGAACTTTTTGATTGTGAAAATCTGCGCGAAATAGCGTGATCTCGACTTATTCCACAGTTTGTAAAACTGCAAATAGCACTCTAAAAACACGAAATATGATGAATTTGTTGCTAGACTCTGCCATATAACGCATTTTTGAAGCAAAATCTTGCTTCTGAGCAGATTTACAGAATCAAAAATTTCTCAACGAGACTCAGAAAAAACGCTGATAACTCGCTGGGAACGCAAAAGTTTTTGCATTTGAGGACGGATTTATGCGTATTATGTTGTATTGGATAGATCTATGTGATTTGCGATACTTTGAAACTGCTCAGAATGTGGTAATTTTGACTTATTTCAAACTTCATATAACTGCAGATAGCGCTCTGAAAACACGAGTCACGATGTTTTTGTCGATGGATACATACATACTATGAGGTCCTGAATAGGAATATCAACTTTTTGATTGTGAAAATCTGCGCGGAAAAGCGTGATCTCGACTTATTCCAAAGTTTGTAAAACTGCAAATAGCACTCTGAAAACACGAAATATGATGTATTTGGTGCTTGATTCTGCCATATAACGCATTTTTGAAGCAGAATCTTGCTTCTGAGCAGATTTACAGTATCAAAAATTTCTCAACGAGACTCAGAAAAAACGCTGATAACTCGCTGGAAACGCGGAATTTTCTGCATTTGAGGACGGATTCATGCGTATTATGTTGTATTGTATGGATTTATGTGATTTGCGATACTTTGAAACTGCTCAGAATGTGGTAAATTCGACTTATTTCAAACTTCATATAACTGCAGATAGCGCTCTGAAAACACGAGATACGATGTTTTTGTCGATGGATTCATACATATTATGAGGTCCTGGATAGGAATGTGAACTTTTTGATTGTGAAAATCTGCGCGGAAATGCGTGATCTCGACTTATTCCAAAGTTTGTAAAACTGCAAATAGCACTCTAAAAACACGAAATATGCTGTATTTGGTGCTAGATTCTGCCATATAACGCATTTTGAAGCAAAATCCTGCTTCTAAGCAGATTTACAGAATCAAAAATTTCTCAACGATACTCAGAAAAATCGCTGATAACTCGCTGGAAACGCATAATTTTTGGCATTTGAGGACGGATCCATGCGTATTATGCTGAATTGGATATATTTATGTTATTTGCGATGCTTTGAAACTGCTCAGAATGTGGTAATTTTGACTTATTTCAAACCTCATATAACTGCTGATAGCGCTCTGAAAACACGAGATACGATGTTTTTGTCGATAGATTCATACATATCATGAGGTCCTGGATAGGAATATGAACTTTTTGATTGTGGAAATCTGCGCGAAAAAACTGCAAATAGCACTCTAAAAACACAAAATATGATGTATTTGGTGCCAGATTCTGCCATATAACGCATTTTTTAAGCAAAATTTTGCTTCTGAACAGATTTACAGAATCAGAAATTTCTCAACGAGACTCAGAAAAAACGCTGACAGCTCGCTGGAAACCCAGAATTTTCCCAGAATTTTGTGCGTTTGAGAATGGATTCATGCGTATCATGTTGTATTGGATAGATTTATGTGATTTGCGATACTTTGAAACTGCTCAGAATGTGGTAATTCTGACTTATTTCAAACTTCATATAACTGCAGATAGCGCTCTGAAAACACGAGATACGATGTTTTTGTCGATGGATTCATACATATTATGAGGTCCTGGATAGGAATATGAACTTTTTGACTGTGAAATTCTGCGCGGAAGAGCGTGATCTCGACATATTCCAAAGTTTGTAGAACTGCAAATAGCACTCTAGAAACACGAAGTAGGAAGTATTTGGTGCTAGATTCTGCCATATAACGCATTTTTGAAGCAAAATCTTGCTTCTGAGCAGATTTACAGAATCAAAAATTACTCAACGAGACAGAAAAAACGCTGATAACTTGCTGGAAACGCGAAATTTTTTGCATTTGAGGTCGGATTCATGCGTATTATGTTGTATTGGATAAATCTATGTGATTTGCGATACTTTGAAACTGCTCAGAACGTGGTAATTTTGACTTATTTCAAACTTCATATAACTGCAGATAGCGCTCTAAAAACACGAAATACGATGTTTTTGTCGATGGATTCATACATATTATGAGGTCCTGGATAGGAATATGAACTTTTTGATTGTAAAAATCTGCGCGGAAAAGTGAGATCTCGACTTATTCCAAAGTTTTCAAGATTGCAAATAGCACACTAAAAACACGAAATATGATGTATTTGGTGTCAAACTCTGTTATATCACGCATTTTTGAAGCAAGATCTTGCTTCTGAGCAGATTTACAGAATCAAAAATTTCTCAACGAGACTCAGAAGAAACGCTGATAACTTGCTGGAAACGCAGAATTTTGAGCATTTGAGGACGGATTCATGCGTATTATGTTGTATTGGATGGATTTATGTGATTTGCGATACTTTGAAACTGCTCAGAATGTGGTATTTTGACCCATTTCAAACTTCATATAACTGCAGATAGCGCTCTGAAAACACGAGATACGATGTTTTTGTCGATGGACTCATCCATATTATGAGGTCTTGGATAAGAATATGGAGTTTTTTAATGTGAAAATCTGCGCGGAAAAGCGTGATCTTGACTTATTCCAAAGTTTGTAAAACTGCAAATAGCACTCTAAAAACACGAAATATGAAGTATTTGGTGCTAGATTCTGCCATATAACGCATTTTTGAAGCAAGATCTTGCTTCTGAGCAGATTTACAGAATCAAAAATTTCTCAACGAGACTCAGAAGAATCGCTGATAACTCGCTGGAAACGCAGAATTTCTTGCATTTGAGGACGGATTCATGCGTATTATGTTGTATTGGATAGATTTATGTGATTTGCGATACTTTGAAACTGCTCAGAATGTGGTAATTTTGACTTATTTCAAACTACATATAACTGCAGATAGCGCTCTGGAAACAAGAGATACGATGTTTTTGTCCATAAATTCATACATATTATGAGGTCCTGGATAGAAATGTGAACTTTCTGATTGTGGAAATCTGCGCGGAGAAGCGTTTTCTCGACTTATTCCAAAGTTTGTAAAACTGCAAATAGCACTCTAAAAACACAAAATATGATGTATTTGGTGCTAGATTCTGCCACATAACGCATTTTTGAAGCAAAATCTGGCTTCTGACCAGATTTCCAGGATCAAAAATTTCTCAACGAGACTCAGAAGAAACGCTGTTGACTCGCTGGAAACGCAAAATTCTGTGCATTTGAGGACGGATTCATGCGTATTATGTTGTATTGGATAGATTTATGTGATTTGCGTTACTTGGGAACTGCTCAGAATTTGGGAATTTTGACTTATTTTAACTTCATATAACTGCAGATTGCGATCTGAAAACACGAGATACGATGTTTTTGTCCATGGATTCATACATATTATGAGGTCCTGAATAGGAATATGAACTTTTTGATTGGGAAATTCTGCGCGGAAAAGCGTTTTCTTGACTCATTCCAAAGTTGGTAAAACTGTAAATAGCACTCTACAAACATGAAATATGATGTATTTGGTGTCAAATTCTGCCATGTAACGCATTTTTGAAGCAAAATCTTGCTTCCGAGCAGATACAGAATCAAAAATTCTCAACGAGACTTAGAAAAAACGCTGATAACTCGCTGGAGACGCAAAAATTCTTGCACTTGAGGACGGATTCATGCGTATTATGTTATATTGGATAGATTCATGTGATTTGCGATACTTTGAAACTGCTCAGAATGTGGTTATTTTGACTTATTTCAAATTTCATATAACTGCAGATAGCGCTCTGAAAACACGAAATACGATGTTTTTGTTGATGGATTCATACATATTATGAGGTCCTGGATAGGAATATGAACTTTTTGATTGTGAAAATCTGCGCGGAAAAGCGTGATCTCGACTTATTCCAAAGTTTGTAGAACTGCAAATAGCACGCTAAAAACACGAAATATGATGTATTTGGTGCTATATTCTGCCATATAACGCATTTTTGAAGCAAAAGCTTGCTTCTGAGCAGATTTCCAGAATCAAAAATTTCTCAACGAGACTCAGAAAAAACGCTGTTGACTCGATAGAAACGCAAAATTCTGTGCATTTGAGGACGGATTCATGCGTATCATGTTGTATTGGATAGATCTATGTGATTTGCGATACTTTGGAACTTCTCAGAATGTGGTAGTTTTGACTTACTTCAAACTTCATATAACTGCAGATAGCGCTCTGAATACACGAGATACGATGTTTTTGTCGATGAATTCATACATAACATGAGATCCTGAATAGGAATATGAACTTTTGTTTGTGAAAATCTGCGCGGAAAAGCGTGATCTCGACTTATTCCAAAGTTTGTAAAACTGCAAATAGCACTCTAAAAACACGAGATATGATGTATTTGGTGTCAAATTCTGCCATATAAGGCATTTTTGAAGCAAAATCTTACTTCTGAGCAGATTTACAGAATCAGAAATTTCGCAACGAAACTCAGAAAAATCGCTGATAACTCACTGGAAACGCGAAATTTTGTGCATTTGAGGACGGATTCATGCGTATTATGTTGTATTGGATAGATTTATGTGATTTGCGATACTTTGAAACTGCTCAGAATGTGGTAATTTTGACTTATTTAAAACTTCATATAACTGCAGATAGCGCTCTGAAAACACGAGATACGATGTTTTTGTCCATAAATTCTTACATATTTTGAGGTCCTGGATAGGAATATGAACTTTTTGATTGTGAAAATCTGCGCGGAAAAGTGTTTTCTCGACTTATTTCAAAGTTTGTAAAACTGCAAATAGCACTCTAAAAACACGATATATGATGTAATTGGTGTCAAATTCTGCCATATAACGCATTTTGATGCAAAATCTTGCTTCTGAGCAGATTTACAGGATCAAAAAATTTCTCAACGAGACTCAGAAAAAACGCTGATAACTCGTTGGAGACGCAAAAATTCTTGCATTTGAGGACGGATTCATGCGTATTATGTTATATTGGATAGATTCATGTGATTTGCGATACTTTGAAACTGCTCAGAATGTGGTTATTTTGACTTATTTCAAATTTCATATAACTGCAGATAGCGCTCTGAAAACACGAAATACGATGTTTTTGTTGATGGATTCATACATATTATGAGGTCCTGGATAGGAATATGAACTTTTTGATTGTGAAAATCTGCGCGGAAAAGCGTTTTCTCGACTTATTTCAAAGTTTGTAAAACTGCAAATAGCACTCTAAAAACACGGAATATGATGTATTTGGTGCTAGATTCTGCCATATAACGCATTTTTGAAGCAAAATCTGGCTTCTGACCAGATTTCCAGGATCAAAAATTTCTCAACGAGACTCAGAAGAAACGCTGTTGACTCGCTGGAAACGCAAAATTTTGTGCATTTGAGGACGGATTCATGCGTATTATGTTGTATTGGATAGATCTAACTGATTTGCGATACTTTGGAACTTCTCAGAACGTGGTAGTTTTGACTTACTTCAAACTTCATATAACTGCAGATAGCGCTCTGAATACACGAGATACGATGTTTTTGTCGATGGATTCATACATAACATGAGGTCCTGGATAGGAATATGAACTTTTTGTTTGTGAAAATCTGCGCGGAAAAGCGTGATCTCGACTTATTCCAAAGTTTGTAAAACTGCGAATAGCACTCTCAAAACACGAAATATGAAGTATTTGGTGCTAGATTCTGCCATATAACGCATTTTTGAAGCAAAATCTTGCTTCTGAGCAGATTTATAGAATAAAAAATTTCTCAACGAGACTCAGAAGAAACGCTGATAACTCGCTGGAAACGCTAAATTTATTGCATTTGAGGACGGATTCATGCTTATCATGTTGTATTGGATAGATCTATGTGATTTGCGCTACTTTGAAACTGCTCAGAATGTGGTAATTTTGACTTATTTCAAACTTCATATAACTGCAGATAGCGCTCTGAATACACAAGATACGATGTTTTTGTCGATGGATTCATACATAATATGAGGTCCTGAATAGGAATATGAACTTTTTGTTTGTGAAAATCTGCGCGGAAAAGCGTGATCTCGACTTATTCCAAAGTTTGTAAAACTGCAAATAGCACTCTAAAAACACGAAATATGATGTATTTGGTGTCAAATTCTGCCATATAACGCATTTTTGAAGCAAAATTTTGCTTCTGAGCAGATTTACAGAATCAAAAATTTCGCAACGAAACTCAGAAAAATCGCTTATAATTCACTGGAAACGCAGAACTTTGTGCATTTGAGGACGGATTCAAGCGTATTATGTTGTATTGGATAGATTTATGTGATTTGCGATACTTTGAAACTGCTCAGAATGTGGTAATTTTGACTTATTTCAAACTTCATATAACTGCAGATAGCGCTCTGAAAACACGAAATACGATGTTTTTGTCGATGGATTTATACATATCATGCGGTCCTGGATAGGAATGTGAACTTTTTGATCGTGAAAATCTGCGCGGAAAAGCGTGATCTCGACTTATTCCAAAGTTTGTAAAACTGCAAATAGCACTCTCAAAACACGAAATATGAAGTATTTGGTGCTAGATTCTGCCATATAACGCATTTTTGAAGCAAAATCTTGCTTCTGAGCAGATTTATAGAATAAAAAATTTCTCAACGAGACTCAGAAGAAACGCTGATAACTCGCTGGAAACGCAAAATTTATTGCATTTGAGGACGGATTTATGCTTATTATGTTGTATTGGATAGATCTATGTGATTTGCGCTACTTTGAAACTGCTCAGAATGTGGTAATTTTGACTTATTTCAAACTTCATATAACTGCAGATAGCGCTCTGAATACACAAGATACGATGTTTTTGTCGATGGATTCATACATAATATGAGGTCCTGAATGGGAATATGAACTTTTTGTTTGTGAAAATCTGCGCGGAAAAGCGTGATCTCGACTTATTCCAAAGTTTGTAAAACTGCAAATAGCACTCTCAAAACACAAAATATGAAGTATTTGGTGCTAGATTCTGCCATATAACGCATTTTGAAGCAAAATCTTGCTTCTGAGCAGATTTATAGAATAAAAAATTTCTCAACGAGACTCAGAAGAAGCGCTGATAACTCGCTGGGAACGCAAAATTTTTTGCATTTGAGGACGGATTCATGCTTAAAATGTTGTATTGCATAGATCTATGTGATTTGCGCTACTTTGAAACTGCTCAGAATGTGGTAATTTTGATTTATTTCAAACTTCATATAACTGCAGATAGCGCTCTGAATACACGAGATACGATGTTTTTGACGATGGATTCATACATAATATGAGGTCCTGAATGGGAATATGAACTTTTTGTTTGTGAAAATCTGCGCGGAAAAGCGTGATCTCGACTTATTCCAAAGTTTGTAAAACTGCAAATAGCACTCTAAAAACACGAAATATGATGTATTTGGTGTCAAATTCCGCCATATAACGCATTTTTCAAGCAAAATCTTGCTTCTGAGCAGATTTACAGAATCAAAAATTTCGCTACGAGACTCAGAAAAAACGCTGATAACTCGCTGGAAACGCAAAATTTTGTGCATTTGAGGACGGATACATGCGTATTATGTTGTATTGGATAGATTTATGTGATTTGCGATACCTTGAAACTGCTCAGAATGTGGTAATTTTGACTTATTTAAAACTTCATATAACTGCAGATAGCGCTCTGAAAACACGAGATATGATGTTTTTGTCCATAAATTCTTACATATTATGAGGTCCTGGATAGGAATATGAACTTTTTGATTGTGAAAATCTGCGCGGAAAAGCGTTTTCTCGACTTATTTCAAAGTTTGTAAAACTGCAAATAGCACTCTAAAAACACGATATATGATGTGATTGGTGTCAAATTCTGCCATATAACGCATTTTGATGCAAAATCTTGCTTCTGAGCAGATTTACAGAATCTAAAGTTTCTCAACGAGACTCAGAAAAAACGCTTATAGCTCGCTGGAAACGCAAAATTCTGTGTATTTGAGGACGGATTCATGCGTATTATGTTGTATTGGATAGATCTATTTGATTTGCGATACCTTGAAACTGCTCAGAATGTGGTAATTTTGACTTATTTCAAACTTCATATAACTGCAGATAGCGCTCTGAATACACGAGATACAATGTTTTTGTCGATGGATTCATACATAATATGAGGTCCTGAATAGGAATATGAACTTTTTGTTTGTGAAAATCTGCGCGGAAAAGCGTGATCTCGACTCATTCCACAGTTTGTAAAACTGCAAATAGCACTCTAAAAACACGAAATATGATGTATTTGGTGCTAGATTCTGCCAATAACGCATTTTTGAAGCAAAATCTTGCTTCTGACCAGATTTCCAGGATAAAAAATTTCTCAACGAGACTCAGAAGAAACGCTGTTGAATCGCTGGAAACGCAAAATTTTGTGCATTTGAGGACGGATTCATGCGTATTATGTTGTATTGGATAGATCTATGTGATTTGCGATACTTTGGAACTTCTCAGAACGTGGTAGTTTTGACTTACTTCAAACTTCATATAAATGCAGATAGCGCTCTGAATACACGAGATACGATGCTTTTGTCGATGGATTCATACATAACATGAGGTCCTGGATAGGAATATGAACTTTTTGTTTGTGAAAATCTGCGCGGAAAAGCGTGATCTCGACTTATTCCAAAGTTTGTAAAACTGCAAATAGCACTCTCAAAACACGAAATATGAAGTATTTGGTGCTAGATTCTGCCATATAACGCATTTTTGAAGCAAAATCTTGCTTCTGAGCAGATTTATAGAATAAAAAATTTCTCAACGAGACTCAGAAGAAACGCTGATAACTCGCTGGAAACGCTAAATTTATTGCATTTGAGGACGGATTCATGCTTATGATGTTGTATTGGATAGATCTATGTGATTTGCGCTACTTTGAAACTGCTCAGAATG